>CABFWO010006673.1:6549-32588 GCA_902155825.1 Timema genevievae | reverse complement strand
CGGAAATTCATCGCAAGCGCCCGTGATACAAATGGCATACCCTGTACAAAGATGTTACTTACCGCCAACCCATGCAATGGTAACTCCGCCCAGTTCAGAGTCTGAGAACCGTAGAAGGAAAGTCCCATTGGCACATTTAGACAACATCTCCTCCGCTTGTTTCTTGCGAACAAAACCCATAATTGCTCTGAGGAGACACAAGAAATAAATGCATATTCATAAACTTGAGTCAAATAATGAGTATTTAAAAGTTTAACAAGAACAGGTTTAGGCTGGCCCAGGTATGGTTTATTTCCGAAACCATTAATTAACCGAGTGTGCATTCACATTTTAACAAAAAATATAGTGTTGTCATTTAGTTGGCTTAAACTAGAGATCTACGTAAACTTGTATTTAAAGCGTCAAACCGAGCTTTAAATAAAATTCTTGTGCTTGGACTAAAAAAAATTATGGGCTCAAAATTTTGAGCTCCTTGAAAAAGTTTTTTTTCCCCCCTTTTGTATGTCTAGTGATCAATGACTCATTGTTTACTCTTCTCTCTGGTTTGTGAAATGAGCAGTTTGAGAGGAGGGTGGTGGGAATGGAGAGGTAGGAAGAACCCAACTGTTCAGCTTGTTATTGGAGTGTCAAGGTCAGCAACTAAGTAAACTGGTGTTGAATGGAGGACAGTGCGAGGTTTAGATAAAGGAACTAAAGAACCGCATATTTCTGTAGAGCTAGAACACAACTTTGTGCAATACTGTATCAAGTACAATGTCTACTATGTACATCCTAGAAATCAATCATGTTTAACTTCCCTCGTTGATAGGAGGTGTTCACCAAGGGAATAGCTACACAAAGATGGGCATGGATTTAACGGGGTTGTTTAGATTAAATTAATTTTGCACATTCAAACCTATATTCATGAAAGTTTTTTTTTAATTGTCCCTAATAGTATTGAAATAATCATAATTAAGTTTTCTGTTTATATCAAAGTATATTTCTGTAATTTATTAATTACTTTGGCTTAATTTCTTTAGTGGCTTAAAAACAATTTATTGTAAAACATCACTTTTCTTTAAATTATCTGAATAATATTTCACTATAAAGCGTTTTTTAAAATAACTTTAATACAGTTTTTTTTATTTACATAAATAAGTTTTAAATTCAGCCATGCCAGGAATCGAACCCAGCACACGTAGTTCAGTAGACAAACATGCTATTGACTGAACTAAGGTGTCGGATTCTTGGAATTAATACATCCATTAGTTGTTAATGTTAGCTTTAAAAACGGCCATCTTGGGGGACCTTTTGGATGATAGAAATAAAATGTAATCTTTATGTAGGCATCTAAACATCAATGCTATAGAATGGTGTGACAGACTTGTTTTTAACATCGTGCATATAGAATGAGGCGTACATGTAACTTAAAAAAGTTGATTCTGAACACTATTTTGAATGTATTCTTACCCATCTGCCCAAGGCTGGCGTAAATGTTCCCTGGTTAACTTCATGACTGCGTAAAACCATTCCCAGAAGGTAAAGTTTCTCTCTGGAAGGGGTTCTTTACAGAACTGAGACCAACTGAGGTACATGCCACTGTAGTCGGCCACTTGGGTATTTCTGCACAAATTTAATGTTAGTTTATTACATATGTAGGCAGAAAACACCACACGCAGATAATACACAATAGTCGACTTAACGAAGTGTTAACAATGTGTTGAATGTCCATGCAGGCTTTCCTTAAAGATGAATAAACTATACACCTATTGATTTTATTTTAATAAAATTGTAAATTGTTATTGTAAAGGTGTAATAAATTTGTTGAACTAAGTCATTTACAAAAGTGTGACTGAAGAGTAGAATGATGAAGGGTTGAATAAGAAAGATTTAATTATAAACAGCAGTCTTTCTACATTCATAAGGATTAAAGAATTATCAAGAAGAAATTATAAATGAAAAACCTTCTGGTAAATGGAACTTTTAACAAAATAGATAATCCGGCATTTATTTTATATTAACACTATATTAGCAGATTTTTTTTCTGTATGTAAGATAATTCCTATTAATGTATTTTTCTGAAATTATTTAAAGTACCGAAAGAAATTTTACTTAGAGATGGAATCCTCGAATCCTCGATCCTTCAAATCCTTGAGGATGTTAGAAATTCGAGTATTCGAGAAAATAGATTTGAATTTGAGATTGAGTCAAAGGTAAAATGAAGATTTGGATTCTTACAGGTAAAAGAAAGAAAAAAGAAAATAATTTTTCACTTTAAGCTTAAGATTTTTCAGGTTTGAGCAATAAATTTAAACTCTTGTAATCTTGTAAACATAATTCAAAGGAAACACATATCCACACTCAACCATTTTTAGACCAATTTAGTTTTAAATTTGTAATTTTTCCAAATAAAAACTAAATTACATGTTGTTCAACATGTGTTATGGTTTTTGATGTAATGTTTATTAAAAAAAATTAGGCACAATGCAATTATTATAAATGAGTATTTTCCATCAAGCACTTTTGGTATGAATATAAATACATTCTAAAAATTTATTTTAAGAACGACTAAAAAAGTTTTTAAATAAAAACTCATGGCGGGAATAAGAATCAATACTTACACAGTAAAACATCAATTTTCAAACTAATCTGAATAGATAAAAGTGAGCAACATTCTTGCCCATAAAAATAACAAAAAAATTCTCAATTGGGCAAGTTACTAAAGCTCTCATAAAAAGTGCTGTTGGACTCAAAAAATATTAGTATGTCCAACGATTATTATGTTAATAGAATGAATTATTGCCTAGTGGCATAGTGAAGGAAGCCAAGCTGAAAGGATAGTTAGGTTAGGCTTAGATAGGAACAAACACACTTCTCTCTTTATTTCTACTTACACTTTTACACTTCACACTTCCAGTTGTTATCCATTGTTTTAAATTTTTGGAAACATTCCTTTTTCACAACTATTATTACCTATGATACAAACACAAATGGGTGCCATTCCAAATAATAAAATTTATATAAGAGATTTGTCTTTATGCAAATAAGTGTGGTGAAGATGTATTTTGTGCGTAGTTAGATATTTAAAAGATACTTTTATCATTATTTCGCGCAAAAAATATGTTTTCATGACTTAAATTTATTAATCGATAGATATTTCTCTCAATTATATAGAGTGTGGTTATGTTATTTAAAGGCTCAGTTGTGTTTTAGGTTGGTTATAAGATAAAAACGACTGAAACTTTAGGATTCTGTCCACTTAAAGGAAGATAGGGTAATTTAAAATTGATTAGTAATATTTTTTACTAAAATTAAATATAAAGATAAACGTAACATTGATAAACGGCTCTTTTATTATAACTTTTTTCCCCCGAAAAATACTAGGAAACTTTTTTTTTCCTCCATCCAAATTTTGGGAACAATCAATTTCCTAATTTTTTCCCCAAAGTATGTGATCTAGTCTAAGATCTATGTTTCAAAGTAAACACACCTGAAAGCCTTCTCTCCAAGAAACCTCAGGTTATCATCTGTGAGGGATCTCCCTGTTGCTGCCTTGAACTTCATGTTGAGGGCATTGGCCACTTCTTGCCAGGCTACCTTGTCTGGGACAGCAAAGGGGATTCGTCCAGGCTCAGCAAACGCATTGTCCCATGTGACAGTTGCCCAAGCATGGGGCTCCTGGTTCCCATGAACTATCACCACCACTGGTAGAGAGAGCGTCCATACCTATAGACAACATTACTAGAGTACAGACAATAGTGCGATAAACAGAGCTACGAAGATAAAGAAGGTAGGATAACTATTTCAGATAAGTTTGTTGATAAAAAATGATCATAAAGCATTGTGATTAAAAACATAAAACTGTAATTTGATTTAAACATTTGAAGAGTTAAATGAAGAGTGTTCGAGGCCAATAGAAAAATCCATTCTATAAACTGTTTGAATTTTTCCCAAGAATATAAATTTACCATTAAACAAAATAAAAGTTGTGAAAAAAATTGATCTTGGTAATGGATAAGTAGTGTAAATAAATTTCTCTCTATATTTTACTTTACATCCATTACTGTTTCCAGCCTGTCGCCTAGGTCAGTTTTTTATTCAAGTCATGTATTTTCCGCTACCGGCTTGTTAGGCCTGTCGTAGCTTCATATGCTTTATAATCTAACTTAAGACTAGAAAATATACAACATCCAGTTCCCGGCTGTTAATGTATCATTGTGAAAGGGTAAACTCACATTTCATCAATGATATATATTTCAACCATGCCGAGAATAGAACCCGAGACCCTTGGCTCAACAGAGAGACACGCTACCGACTGAGCCAAGGTGTCAGATTTTTCTCTATACTAATGTAAATTAAAAAAAAAATTGAAATGAAATTAACTCAAAATAAAATCAAGAAAGTTATAAGAGTTACATTCAAAAGAGTAAGCCTGCTGACCTGGAAGACAAGCTCTCCCCCACCAACAGAGAACTGAGATTGGAAGAGCAGTGAAAACTTTTCATCCATGACCGACTCAGTGCCCTTCTTTTCTGCCCGCTTGATCTTTTTGAGCTGCATGTTGCGGAAACTGACGGAAAGCTGTCGCGTTGCCTGGTGATACTCCATCGTGCCAGTGTTGTTGAGAATCTCACCACTAGCGTCTCCCTTGGCCATCTTGTCGTTTTTAAGAAGAGCATTCGCCTGGTTTTCACTAATTATAGTTACTTTTACCTGAAATAATAATAAATATAAGAATATAAATATATCAGAAAGAGACACTAATATTGGAACAGTTTTTATCAATAACAAAGATCGACAAAACATTTGTTTGTAGCGCAAACAGGCCAAAGATTTAAACAGCAACACTTTTTGTACAACCAATCTTGTCATTTTCAAACGTTTGATGGATGGAAACAATTGAATCATGCAATAAGCTTAGGAGTCGACAGAAAATTTAGGTTTGTAAAGTAGTTTTCATTGGTAATAAATATTATATTAATTCTTATATACCCGCTTCAGTGATTGCGTTGTCTAACACGCTACTCACATAGCAGACTAGATGCCGACGAAGGGGAGATCAAGGTTCAAATCTCGGTTGGGTGTACTGAGGATTGTTTTTCCAAATTGGTTTTACACTCTCCCCCCATGCAAATGTGAGTATATTTCCTATAAATATAGTCTCCCTAATTCCTAAAACAATTAGCGTAATTAGTAAATAAATGTATAATTCGAACAAGTAGTAAGACGCTGTGCTAAAAAAAAATCTTTTATAAGAAGTTTATGCAAATTTACAATACAATAACAAGAAACAAGTTAACTTATTTAAATAAAATGTGAATAGCATAGTTGAAACATTTATGGTAATTATTTGATAGCAGGAGTATAGTGAAATCTCAATTCATTGTTTTTGTCGTGGATGTGAAAAAAAATTAGACATGGGAAACAATAGATAAAGGAGATTATATAAAATTAATTTATTCGTTTAGTGGCACCTTTCCTTTTCAAATAGAACAGTCTTGAACAATATTAAAGATGTTTACTTGGTCTCTTCCTGTGATAGTGTGAGCAAACATGAACCTCTTTCCTTGTGATCTTCAAACAGAGCCCTTTGCACTAGCTGCAGTTAATCTTAATACATTTTTGATTGAAATTATTTGTATTAGTTAATCTCTTATGAAAATGTTGTTTGATATTTAACTATTGGAAGAGTGCAAAAAATAAAAAATATTTTTTTTACCCTTCTTAAATGTCCTCTAGGTTTAAAACCTCTTAGATAATTTTTAGCTTTGAAAACAGTTAAATGTTCTCTAGGTTTGTTACCCTTTGAATTTTATTATCTATGTTTGAAAGCCCTTAAAACTAACCTCCAGTTTAAAGCCCCTTTAATGTCTTCTAGAACTGACACCTCTCAAAGGTTCCAAAGTTTAACATCCCCCTGTAATCTCTACTTGCTGTTTATTCACCAACAGGCTGATGTTCATTAATAGTTGACCTTGGCAAGCCACTTACTCCCCCCTAATTTCCACGCGGTATTATAGGAAATAACAGATTATCTATGTGGTTTCTAGATTTCTTAGGGCAGTTATTTGCTTTACCATTTTTTTTTCTCAAATTTTCAAGATTCATTTTTAATTTTCGGGATTGGATTGAGGATTTTTTTTTCTCATCTGATCGAGATATTTTAAAGTATTTAACATCCCTACAAATAACATATATTATAATATTCATTTTTGTACACCAAAGTGAGACTTTTTTCTACACGGGTTGATGAACAAACATTTTAACTTTTGTTATGGTGGTGTTATTGCAATAGGAGTTCTTTACCGCTTGAGTTAGACAAAGTTATTTACAATTAGATGGACATTTGATAAATTGAAATATTCAAACATTCTATAGTGCTTTTTTCTTTTAAAATATGTCTAATATCTATCAATTTACATCTGTTGATCTGCAGATGACATGACTGGACATATACAAAAGAAGTTTTATTTACAGATCTTGTAGTTCCAACTATAAATATACTGACCTGTGGCGGGGTCATGTGGACATTAAGTTTGCCTCCAACCAACAGTCTGACGGTGGAAGTGAAACGAGTGTTAGTTTTCATTACTTGCGGTGGCTGCTTCTCAATTATAAAAGTGCTGTAAAACACAAAGTGGATTAGATTAAATGTAATTAATTATTTATGCATTAAAAATATGCTATCTTGATTTGAATATCGCAAATAAAAAAATAATGTTAAACCTGAAGTTTAATGTTGTTTAGAATGGTAACATTAAAAATTATACCATCATAAGAAAGGGTTAAAAATATACAATTCAGCAGTTTAGTGGCGGCAGTATTTAACTGTGAGCAGTGGTTTTTTTGCCCTTTATCAAACCATATTATATTTGTTTACATCCAATTTTCATGAAACTTATTTAAATAAATACCAGACCTGATTACTAATCAAAGCTACCTACTAATTGTATAATTCAATGCCTAATAGCGACACCTTCCTTTCTTCTTTTATAGTTATTAGAATTATTAACACAAAGTTTCAAAACATGTGCAACTTTGAGTATAATGATCAACTTTTTACAAACTTTCAGGATAAAAGTTATGTCAAGATCTCGAAACAACTTAATAGAGAGAGCATAGATCTGACCAAACAATACAACTTTGGCCTATAAAAGTATTTGGAAATCCAGAATTTTAGAAATACTGCCGAATAAAGTTTTCCTGATCTAGATTGCAGATGAGAAGTGGGGTTAGCCAAAAATTTTGCATGATGTTAACAAACCTTGTGACGAGTGAAGAAAGCAATTGCGTTATTTGACTGTTAAGACTCGGCAGCATATCCGCAACACCAGGGGGATCCAGAGCCAGTTTCAGTTTCAGTCTGTCAGCCTCCTTGATTTGTTGTCGGTTCAGCCAGATTATTTCCGCCAAGCTCTCACACCTATACAACATGTGTGGATGTGTTAGCTTTAATCACCCTTTATGACCGTTTTTTCCTACAAAAACTATACTAGCTAAGAGTGGCATGTGAAGTCCACTTTTTCAATTCAAAGCAGGTCCAAATCGAATATATGAAATAGACTAGGACGCTAAATCAATATTTGAATATTTTTTATTTTGTTGTTTTACTATAAAAATACTCTTTGCTTATTTATATAACGTTATATAAAAATAATTCCTCAGAAGATATTTTAGTGAAGCATCTTACTACCTGTTCAAGTTATACGATAATTACTCTAACGAGGCAAGGATGAGGAAGGAACCATTTTAGAGGTAATCTACCCTTTGCGGGAAGGAGAGTGGGAAGCCATCTAGGGAACTCAGCCCTCAGTAGACACGACCGGGATTCAAATCTCAATCTTCCTGTCATCAGCAGGCCAGGTCACGAGAGCGACATCTTAGACCATTTAGCCACTGAAGCAGGTCTATTGCACAATTATTTGTAAGATTTCATTCTAATCTACTAGCTAAGTACAGTATCTTAAATGAAGTTTATGAAAAGGAGGAATTTTTAAATAAAATTTTAATTTCCATTATAATAAAGTTTACATGTTAAGTGTTTAAATTTTGCTCAACTATATTTAAATACAACCGAAGAAGAATTTTATAATATCAGCTACTGTATATATTGTGTTTGTTTAGAGGTCAAAATGGCTGTTATTGTAAAGTTTGCTAAGGAGTGCAGGAAGTCTAAACTTTTAAATCAAAGCAAAATCAAATAGAATTTGAAAAGAATATTCCCAAATTTGAATTAAATAAAAAATCATTTTTATTATTTTATGTTAAGAAATAAAATTAGATTATGTTTGTAAAAGCCACATTGTAGATTAAATATTTAATTAATAAATAACAACAAATACCTGTATTAATGAAATAAAATGGTTCAATAATGTTATAGTGTGTTCGTATACAATAATTTTAGTAAAAACACTAATGCCTGTTGATGAAAATAGCATTTACCAGTGATTTAAGTTGCAAACATTAATTTAAATTAAGAATGGGCTGATCAGCCCTTTTGCCAATCATTTGATTTATTTTCTTTCCAATATTACAAAGGTAATATGCAAAATGACACACAAAGACTTTTGAATATACTTAGTTTTTTGTTCTTTTAATTCCAGGTAAAAATATTAATAAACATAAACAAACAATCATAATAAAATCTGAAGTATATTTTGAAAAGGGTAAATGAGGAAGTACAAGATTGATAAGTGTTTCTCTTAGATATAAATCAAAAATGCTCAACCGTGAGCATCAATTATTAACAAGTCCCATAATCAGCCGATGATCGATTAGTTCGACAATCGGTATTGGCTCAACCCTAATTTAAATACTTTTTATAAATTGTTTTTGGTATTATTTTTAAGAAAGTGATTGTTTTATTTATAATTTACTAGGGGTGTGAGAAGGCCAATAATATTGGCTCAAGCCATGGAGTTTGTTTTTCTTCATAATTGTATTAGTAGTACGAGATAAAAATTATAGCACCATGTCTTACTACCTGTTTGGGTTATACGCTTAAGTACTAATTACACTAATGGGTTAAGAATTGGAAAGGTTGAATTTAGAGGAAGTGAACCCATATTTGTGTGTGGAGGGAGAGTGTAAAACCAATTAGGAAACCCCCCAATTCACCCGACCAAGATTCGAACCTCGATCTAGTCTACTGCAAGACTAGCGCGTTAGCTAACTATGCCATTGAGGCAGGTAGTATGATATATATATATATATATATCTGGCTCTAAGGAAACCTGCATCTGACAAAAAAAAGCTTTGACTGAAAGTTTGTGTGGAGGGAAGGAAAAGTAGCAGACCTACATGTCAAAGGCAATATAAAAATATGCCACGAATGTTCCAAAAAAAATAGTCTTTCTAGTGCCAGTCAAATGCAAACAAACTACTAACAAAACTTATTTTTTATATCATAGAACATAAGTTAGTGTTACCACTCCTGGATGTTGTCAAGATTGCTCGGGAACTGGGCACCATTCCCTTGCAACTGCTGCTCTCTTTTCCAGCGGATGAGTTCGTCGTCTAGAACCCGAGACTGGAGAGTGTTGAGGTGGGTGATTGTGTCTTTCAACTTGTCCACCAGAGTCAGGCGCAGTTGCATCAGCCCTGATACCTAACACAATATCACAAAACATATAATAGTTAATATATAACAAACTAAGAAAATAATAATAAACATGTTGAATATCTGATTATCATATTCCATAAATTTAAACTAGACACAATTTGCAAGATTTGCAAGTTGATTAAAATCATCAAAAATGTATGGCAATTACTGAAAAAGTCAATGAACTATATAGAAGGTGGAAGATTTCTTTGCAATCTAGCTAAAAGTTGATATATACATTCACAAACACCCTTTAAAACATTAAGGAGAATGAAGCATAGTAATTTATCTCCCTAAAATTTAGTTTTGGACAATATTATTTACCATAAACGTGATTAAAAACAAAACATATATTATATGAACTTATTCAACATGCTTTAAAGCAATATAAGTATGGCAACATTTAAAGTTTTAGTCACTCTCCAACTTTTAAAATATGTAACTACCAATTTATGGGTCTGTTTTTTGTCAAATACAGAGCACCTCACAATGACTGGTTTGGAGCTTGAAATGTGATATTTCTGTTTTTCTCTTGAGTTTTGGTGGACGTGTAAATATCCTCTCAAAATAAAACAAGGGTTATAATATAACTATATTTATGCTACCTTCTGATTGAGCATCTGTTCAAACATCTCCTTCTGACGTCTCAGTTTCGTCTCCACCTCCAAGTTCTGCTGGTTCTGGGGGAGCGTCTGCACATGCTGGAGATGTGCTGTGGAGGTAGTCACATCACTTATAGAGCATTTGACTTTAGTCAGCCTTTAAATATTCTCATCCCCTTTCTGCCTGCTATCACACCAGTTAAGATACCTGAATTGTAATCATAACACAAATTCCCCCTCTAGAATCTATCTCTTGACCATATAAATGAAATTAATTTTCAATACCTATTAGGGTATTATGCTTATGGAACAGGAAGTTAGAATTTTAGAGTGGGGAACAATCCTGAGTACAGCCAACAGAGATTTTAACCGTGATCATCCTGTCACTGGCTACTTAGTCTAACACGAGAGTGATGCGTTAGACCATGTGGGTTATAAATGAAGTGGAAATAAAATGGGAGAAAGAATACACTTCAAAAAATTATTGCTACCCAAGGGTTATCAACTTAAATGAAAGTGTTTAGGATGGGGTTGGTTAAGATATGCCCCAACATTTCACCTAAAGAGAGTATGCAAAGCCAAATAGTCGGGGTAACTTGGTACACCAAGCACGGATTTGGACCGTGACGATCCGAGCAAAAGCTGAAATCACTGGCAACTGGCTAGCTCTGCCGGAAGGAAATAATATAGTAGACTTCTAGTTTAGCTAAAATAATGTAAGTAGGGGTGTGCAAGGTTCACTTTTTTAATTTGAAGTGAACTTGAATCAAATATATTAAATAGTCTTGAAGTCAAATTGAGGTTTGAATAATTTTATTTGTGGTTTTATGCTTGAAAAAAATATTATATTGTGCTTAATTTTATAACTTTAAAATCACTCAGGGGAAAAAAAACCTTATTGTACTATTGTTTATAAATTATAATATTTCATTCTAATTTGATAAATAATTATTATCACAACATGCAATTCAATTACTTCAGATTTTTTCATATGATTATAATTTAAAACCTCTCAGGATGGCAATAATTGAACATAGTTGGAGTATTTTAGCTATCAACAGTTTTACTGGCGAAGTTTCATATTTGTTGAAGCCAGAATTTTTTTAAGCCAAGTCGAAGTTTTGAAGCTTCACATCCCTAATGTTTAGTAATAAGGAGGCCCAATTGTTAAATGATATGCGCGAAAATTGATAAAAATAAGGTAACAAATTTTAGACTATAATTTGGTGAAGAAACCCCACATAAGGAAAAGATTAGGGCTAGATCGATTCCAATTATCAATCCAATCATTGGCCGACCATGGCACAGTCGATAAGTTGATAATCAGAGTTTTTCTAGCAGATTCTTGAAAAAAAATCTTTTGTTATTGTCCGCACATTTATACACAACCAAAAATAAGTTTTTATTTATTTCCTATCAACATGATAAAACAAAATTACCAACCCAAGAGTGATAAGGGTTGAAACAACCAAAGTGTCAAAAGAATAAAAGGTCAATGTACATCTCTAAGGCAGAATGGGCAAATAGGCTGACTAAAATCTACTTGGCGTTTCTTTTGATCTCAGGTTATGCCTAAAATACTTTTTTGTGTGTACTTTAACATAGGTGTGCTGGCTGATTTCCTAACAAGTTGGGGATCAGTTTGTAATTTAATCAAAATAAATAACTCCAGTCTTGCCAAAAATAAAATCTAGAACTCTGGCATAAGTAAGCAGACTTAACTAATAATTATCTGGGTTTACCCTTTCACATTGATAAATTAACGGCCAGGGACTGGATGTTGTGCCGGTCCTTGTCTTAAGTTAGATTATAAGGCCTATGAAGCCAGCCGGTAATGAAAAATATATGACTTGAATAAAAAAACTGAACCCGACCATAGGCTGAAAACAGTAATGGATGTAATTATCTGTCAACATAAAGAGACTACTAAGGCTTAAAAAAATACATAAACCAAAGTTTCAAAATTGAGAAATATTGAATGTTCATATTACCATTGAGTTTGGTGCACTCATGGTACTGAAGGGCAAAGGCTTCTTGTTCTTGCTCCATCTTGCGGAGGTCCCCACCAGTCTCCTGAGTGTGTCGACTCAGAAAGTCCAGTTGTTGGGCAATCTCGGCATTCGAATCCGGGAGCAGTCCCAGACCAGGTCCTACTATGCCCTTGTTTACACACACCTGACAAAAAATACTCAAAAGTGAGGAACAATCACTTTGTGTACTGTTCATACATGCCGGACACAAAATAATCAAGAGTGGGAACACTCATATACTCATTCTTAGGAACACTCACTTTGAACACAAAGAATCTACTGACCACAGGGCATATTATATAAAAAAAAATTAATATTGTCAACTTTTCTCATTCAAACATATTTCCACTAATGCTTTTTTTTTTACTTTTTTTAGGGAAATTAAATTGAATCATAATTAATTTTTCAGTCACTATCATAGTATATTTAAAATGTAATCATTTAATTTTAGAGGTGTGTGAAGTCTACTTTTTTAATTGAAAGGGATGTTGAATCGAATATTATGAAATACTCCCGAAGACAAATCAAAGTTTGAATATTTAAAAAAAAAATTAATATTCGAAAAAATATTATATTTTGCATAGCTATGTAAATTTGGATAACAAAATTTAATTTATAAAATGCTATATTTCAAACACAATTACTGTATATTGTCTTAAATCAATTTACTATCACAAAATTAATTTAACTATTTTTGGTACTTTTTTTTCAAACATTAATTTGTGATGAAAATAACAGCAGAAAACAATAAAAAATTATTGTTTTAGGCTTAAATATTTTTTGATGAAGCTTCGTAATAGTCAACCCCATAATTTTACTTTCAAATCGAAGTCAAAGCAAACAAATATTTGAAGAGAAGTCGAAGTCTTTGAAGCTTCTCACCCCCCTAATTAATGTCACTTAATTTATTTATTTTATTATTTGAAAATAAGCTATTTTAGATTGTAATACTTTATTTTTGATATTAAAGTCTTATTTTATTAAAAATATTAAATTTTTTAACATGTATTCAATTTTTATTTAAATAATTAAATTTTAAATAAATACATTTTAAAATTATATTTTTATTCAACCCAAGCTCGACATGTCTCGATACTTGGGAGCTTCATGAAAACTCACTCAATATAGACTCGTCACAAAAAAAACTTGAGCGCGCAGACCCCTAGTTAATACAAAGTTTTTATGGGAAATATACGGATAAACTAGTTTATAAACAGTAAACCAAAAATAAAAAATTTTAAATTCGATAAAAATTTTTTTTGTTTAATCACCACATTTTTATTTTTAAAAAATTCTCAACTAATGTGTTCAGCCTTTTAAGCTTAGTTTAAGGAAATAAAATTGCACTCCCATTTGCTTGGAATGATAATGTAAAGATAAAGGTCAACAAAAACGTGTTAGGAAGTGGAAGCAAAGTTGGGAGTTGCTGTATTAATTTCATTGGTCCAGTGGTGACAAATTCTTTCCGCTGGACAAACATGGGGAAAGATAGTCAGCAATGTTCCAAATATGCTTTGTAACAAACAGGTACTAAGTATTCAGTGTATAAGTGTAAATATTTTCTTATTTGTTTGTGTTTTGTAAAGAAAACATGCACAAGCATGATATTCCGATTATTTCTTTTTCTAATTTTGGTAGCATACAAGCAAATAAAAGTAGGTGCCTGCCAGTAAAGAGGGTTGAGCTATTAATAATATAGGTATAAAACTACATACTATACAGATCATGAAGGTATTGGCTATACATACATTGTCAACTTCTTGAACAAGCTTCATTTCAGTTTTGAGACAGTGTCGAATGATGCGGAACAAAGAGAGAGGATTGTGGCTATACCGGCTCTGTAAAACATAGTAATAAAAACAATCAGCGCTCTGAAATATTAAAATAAATGTTATTACTGCATCTCAGTCCGGGAATCTCAACAGTGGTCAAGAAACCTTAGGTGAAAAAAGTAAGTGCTGACCTTCTAGCCCAAGGATATTTAACAATGGAATTTGAAACAATGTTAATATATTCATACACCAATGTATGTCATCTGCAGATATTACTTTTGATAGATATTATCAATACCTATAGAATAACACACATACTATAAGAACATGTCATCAATGTTGGCCGCAAATAAATATGTTTGAATTGTCTCTACTGTTCTTACAACCAAAATCAGGGTATAGATGAAGGGAACCTTAGCTACTATCTGATGCAATAACCTAAATTTGACAAATTTTGACTTTTTTCATTATTAGGCCCTCAATTAAATGAACAAAATAATAATATTAGTTAGAAAGTGTTAGCCTAATGGTCAAGGTATTATTAGAGATAACCATATTAGAGGTTTTGGTTTGAGTTTTAGTGAAGCCTTATAGTTTGCCTCTTTATAAGAAGAAAGTTATTGGTTTTCATGAATTATCCTAGACACTAATGAGTCACTTGGCTCCCATGTGTTAAGAGATTGTAAAACACTTAATGTAACTAGGTTGTGAAAAAAGTCAGACCTTGAAGTTGTTGGCCGTCTCGATGAGCCGTAACCTGGCGAGGAACAAATCATCTGTGTTCATCATGGAGTTGGCTTTCGACTCAAGTTCTTGGATGAGAGATCCAACTAGGTTTGCTACAAACTGCTCATTGTGTGGGTTCTCTGGGTCTATGTCCATGCTACACACAAGAGAACATTTTATAGGACATACACATCGGTTCGGTGGCGTAGCCTCATGGAGCTTTGGTTTGGATGAAAATATATTTGTTTTTCCAATGAGTTTTTTTTAGTCCAAGCAGTGAGACACTTAACTGGAAGTCACTAATAATTAATATGACTTATTTTAAAATGTAATCCCCACATTACTGTTTTTGTTTAAAATATTAAAACTGAGTATTTTAAGTAAATATTATTGTAATTTAATTTGTTTTGTATAAAGAATTTTGGGTTTTGTCGTGTGGCAACATGAAGAGAATGAGCAAAAACTAAAGCTTTTGTTTTGGTTTCAGACTTCTTCTGGTGTGTGTTCCAGTGAGACGTGGGGGGAAAAACTTGTCTAAAAATTTAACGGATGTTTTATCGGAAGCAGTTCTATTGGGCTTCAGCTATTGGTTGACTAATGTGTGAAGCAACACCCTTCAGTGAGTGGACAGCGTTCAGGGAACACCAGTCCTAAAATTATCAATGGATAACCTACACCGAGAAACTTGTGCCTAGTGTGTGACCTGGCAGATAAATTTTTTTCAAAATCTGTTGTATAAATAACAGATGCCTGAAAAAAAGGCACCCTCAATTCAATTAATATGGGCCTAATGCCTAGCATCTTACCAGCCATAACTGGAGGATCAAAGATGAACAATATGGAAACTGTTAGATTTTGGAGCAGAGAAATATTGTAGCTGCATGGTTTATTTTGTTGTTTTGAAAGAGTGAGAAGCACAGACTAACTATTAATGACTCCCTAGCCACTATGTTTATGTTTATGTTTGTTTTATATCTAGCCACCATAACTAGTATTATGGTGTGTTTTTTTTCCCCTAAGGAGTTTGATATTTTGTTTTGATTTGTTGTAAACTTTTGTGTGTGTGTGAATAGTAATTTTTTGATGTTTTGGGGCCCTTGTTTTTTTATGTCATGTAACCTGCCCCTATCGATGACAAGTTCAGACACTTATAAGCCCTTGTTACCATCCGCTGGTGCTAACCAGGCAGGTGTGAGGTACATGATGTCCAAACCTTTGGTGGTGTATGACAGAGAGGGAGCAGCCACCCTCACACATCTGAAGAGGGGAGATTGTAGACATACATTAAAAACTGGGACTGAAGTGAACCTGACCAAAACAGTGTCATAAACACTTTCCTCAATTTGAGCACAGTTCATGTTTATATTTCCTTTGTTGTATGTAGTCCTTGACAATTCACCCTACTGCTCTTGTTTTATTCTTTTACCCACCATGTCATAGTAACTGTTCGGGTTAATTATGCTAGTGGAATGGGGATTATAAGGGTAGAGTTTCAGAGGAAATTAGGAGTGTTCTCCCATCACCTGAAATCCAGTATAACAAGATAGCTTCAGACCAGGCCTGATCAACATGGCAATCGACCAGGCAATCACAGAATCAGTTTTGGTCGATCGCTATATGTTTTATGCGTGAGATGTATTCCAATCCTTAAAAATTGAATACATTATCATAAGTTAATTTTATATTCCAGCGAGCTTTCGCAGTTCATGTTGATATTCAACCGAGTTGTGTCACATGACTAAAAGAGAGCTGCGAAACACAGGAACAGCAAAACTCAATGTATTTCAGGTAGACACACTATTGCTTGAGACCAGAAAGGTGGCAGCCCTGGTGAGACGTGGGTTGGATCGGATCAGATCAGTAGCTTGGTGTTCAGCAAATGTGCTATGTGTTTATATTTGTTTTGGGTTCATTACTCGTTCAACTGCTTTTCCCTAAAGTGTTTCTCATAACCTAAATAAGGGCTAGTATCTTATACTCATGCTGCGTCTTGTAACACTAATAACAGCAAGTGTCATATTTAGTGAAATAAATTCTTTGATATGGCGAGTTGAAAAAAAGGGTAAAAATGGAGTAAACAGTTGCAAGCAGATATATGTAGCTGTAATGCCTTCTCTCTCTAGCTTGTTGAATCCAGAGATGTCAGTGATATGGCTCAAGTCATTGTTTTTAAGTTAAGGTGTTACTTTCAATTACTTTACTCTGAGTTATTGATATTATTATTGTCTAAGACACTCACTTTGACAACTTAATAAATTTTCCTTCTTTAAAATGTAGGCACTATTAAAATATTTACATTTTGATTTGAGTTTTTTTATTACATTTCATAGTATTCAAAACAAGTTTTTATTTTTAAATACTCATAAAAAAATATAAATAAGAAGTGGCACACGGGTCAGAAAAGTTTTGCCCTCTTTGGTCTAGAGCATCACTCTCCTGTTGGACTGGCTTGCTGGTAACGGGGAAATCAAGGTTCTAATCCCTGGCTAGTATATGGTATCCTAAGGGTGGTTTTTCTAAAGGGTTTCTCACTCTCCTTCCAGGCAAATGTTTGTAGATTACCTCTAAAATATTTCATTTCTCATCCCTGCCACATTAAAGAAATTGCCATATATACATACAACCTGAATAGGTAGTTGGACACAGTAATAAAAAAAAACTTATGTTGAAATTTGATTAAGTGTAGGTTTAAATTAGTAATTTTAAAAATAATTAACTGTGAGAACCATTGCATTAAATATTATCAGAGATCCCTGGCATTACCATTTCTGCTATCATGCTTCTTTTATGTGTTTACCATTTGCTTGAATTTCTGGAATATTAACAAAAGCGGTGATGAGGAAGATCTATGACGACCACCCATATGATGTTTAAAACTACTACTACTCTACATTCCATGAGTAACTAACTAATGCTTAAATATAATATATGACTCACCACATATTCTCCTCGATCCATGCTGCCATAAAGTGGCGAACCTCGATGGGGAAGTGCTCCCCATAGACAGCTCGCACCTTCTTAAGTGCATCACCCTGCAGCTGCTGTGCCTTGGTCCACAGCGACATGGAGTTGCCCTCCGACTCTGAACAACCTAGATATCGCAACACCAGTTATTAATGGCTCTAGTGCTAGTACAAAATGAGAATGGACTTCAAACTACTACACAAAGATTGCCATTCAAACAAATTTAATTAGTTTTAAGCAACTTTTTTATTTTAATTATTGAACTTTAAATATAATATTGTTTCTGAAACCATTATATAAGCGAATAACCAATTTTAAAAATATTATAGTATTGGTAAAATGTAAACACCATGGGCGTTTGCTACGTATTTTAATATATTAAACATTTTATTCTTATTTGTACAATATTACCTTAATGTAAATGTGTCTGCAGTCAAATGGGGTATAATATAATACTTCACTATTAAAAAAACTTGTATTCACCAGACACACGTTTTTGCACAAGAACATTTAAAGAAACCGTTAAATCTGTCCCCTCATTAGCAAACAGACGACAAACTTTAGCGTCACGATTTGGTCCATTGCAAGGGGTGTGTTTATTTACATCATGGCAATAAAGAAACAATGTTTTTGTAATTGTATGCTTTGAGTCTTTATATATTTGTGTTAAAGTGTCATATCCTATTATCTACAGATAATTTCATCAATTTATAATGTAGGACTACCTGGATTTAAGTTGGATTAAGAAACCTTATTTATAGGTTATCATACTCAACTTGAACAGAGGCCTACATTTTATCTGCTAATTTTATTAATTTTGATTGTAAACACCCTAAAATTAGTACTTACATTTACCACTTTCCACAACAGCTAAACCTACTGTATATTTTCAGACAATGTGAATGTATTCCCATTAGGCCTACTATAAGTAGATATGCCTAACCATTTATCCAGCTGAAGTGAAACGAGAGGGAGGTCAGTGTTTAAAAAACAAATCTTTGCTTTTAACTGTTAAGTAATAAAATTAATCTTGTGATTTGAAGGAAATTCTTGAGACTGGTTAAAAGTGATTATGTACCAGTAAACCTATAAGTTAAGGACTTATGTTTATTTCTATAATAGTAGGTATATAAAGAGAGCGGGATTACTTGTTTTTCTTTGTCATCATATGACAAGTTTTATATTTTTCGCCATCTCTACACACAGAAAAAAACAACTCTCCAATGATAACAAAATTAAATATGAGCATTACCGTGAAGGAAGGATATATAATACTACAAATTTTACACAAACCAAAATTGGAAAAAATTTCAAAACCCTTCTGATTTAAACATTAACACGAGAATATAATGTAAGAAAGTTATTCACAACAAAAACATGTAAAAAAACTGTCACGGCACACTTAGCTTAAAAGAGCAAATTAAATCATGCTTACAGATAAAACAATTAATAATTGTCAAAAAATATTCCTGGCGAAATGGTGAGTTGTAGTGATTTGAAACTAAAATCTTTGACTAAGAGGATATATATATGTTGTTGATTAGGTGGTCCCTTTACTTATCTGAGCTCAGAGTTATAGCTAGAAAAGAGTGTTGAGGAGACATAAAAAGACCCTGGAGATATTACCTATTCTTGAGTGAGATTGTAAAATCACCTACTGATATATGGTTCAACTGATAGCAAAGTAGACACAGTAAAATTACCCTGTTCTGTTGGCTACTGTGGATAGCAGTAAGCATATAGTCTGGAAAAAAATTAGCTTTGAGTACTCACACAAAATAACTCTTGATTATATATGTGTGTGGATTATTTTGTTTGTGGATTATCCATGCATACAACCTTTCGTATATATATTTTATAAGTTTTCATTTTTCAGTTATGTGAATTATACTTCCTGGCAAATTGAGAAATTTCCAAGATTCAGAGTTGATCTTGTATTCTAGATCCATAAACACACCCTTCCTTTATAGCTTATTGCTGAATGGGCGTGTGGGTAATCACAAGGATTATACACACATATGTTAATTTAAGAACTTATTGAAATTAAAAACTCAATTTAACACAAGAAATATAAACTTTGAGGCCGATAAGAAATACAAATGCTCTACAAGTGCAGTCTTTAGATTGAAAAAAAGGTGACACAATTAAAATGATTTAATTTTTATGTTTAATACACAATGACTGTAAATAAATGGGTATTTTAAAAACTAGACATTTGTATTGTTTAAACTATTGGTTCTTAGTTTAAGGCTGGTTCTCCCGTTCTCCCAAAGGATATTAGTGGAAAGATGAGCTCTAAGTCCTGCTTTAACATCATTTTATCATGGGATGTTTTGATATCATTTAACATATTTTGTTATGTGATGTTTATCCATGTATGTAGTTTTTCCAAGTCATATTTTACTAATATATATTTATTTTAATGATTATGATTTACAAAAATGTATGTTAGCAATTTAAATATTAAGTAAAATTGATTTTCTTGTGTTAAACTAATTCAATTCGTATTTGTATTCGACCAATTTTTTTTTATAGGGATGAGATTCAATTCAGTTTCGAGTCATTTAGCTAAGATTTGTATTTGATTCGAAATTGAAAATTATCGCTTCGCAAAGTCTTACTATCTATAAATTCTTGATAACATTATAAGTAAGTTTCAAATCATTTTAAAGAAATAAAAATGTATTATTTTATATTTTTGTCATTTGGTTATGTGTTTTTAATTTTTTTTTTCTAACATCGCATCTTACTACCGGTTTGAGTTGTACGTTTATGTACTAATTACGCTCATGGTTTTAGCTGAGGAATGTTATATTTATGGGAAGTGTACCCGCATTTGCGTGGAGGGAGAGTGGAAAATCCCCCTCGGTACACCTGACCAAGATTCAAATGTAGATCTCCCCGACATCAGCAGTTTAGTCTACTGCATGAGTAGTGCTTTGACCACGAGGCCATTAAAGCAGTTGTGTGTGTTATTGATGCTCGGAAAAAAAAAGCTATTTTACAAAATGTCCAAGCTAGGCTACCTCAAATAAAGTTCAAAATTTATAATAAGACACTAAAACATAAATAATCAGGGTTTTTAATGCAAAGATAGCAAGCAATCATAAGTTTAAAATAGTTTAAGCCTTTTAATAGTTTGATAACTATGTAATGTAATCAAGTAGACCTACAGAAATGAATGATGTAATAAAATTACTATCAGAGAGCAATTACTTCACAATTGTTTAAGATAAAATCTAATGTAATTATTTATTACCGTGGCTGGTATAATTTTACAAATAAAAAAAAATGCCCTTCCAAGAAAAGTGAAAAATTATTCCTTTCTCAAGTATCCTAACATCGATCAACTATAAATAGTGTAAGAAAATTAAATGTAAGCATTGAGATATTACACCCAGTTAAAGATTAAGTCTGCTCTGACAAGCCATAATATTACCAGGACACTGAGCGCTTACTTTCATTACTCTGTGTAAGGTCATATACAACTAAACTAATTTAGAATTATTTGTTTAATAAAACATCAATAGGCCTTTGCACTTGATCTTAACATATTGAACTATTTCGTATGGAGAATGAGATGGAGAGAATAGGCCCAAACTTAAAAAAATAAATCAGAATCATTTTACCAAACAAAGATTTGTAAAAAAGTAAAATTTCTAGTTTTTAAGATAGGGTATATATGTCTTGCATGAGCATGGTGGCATTTGGTGACAAACTTTTCAAATGAAGAGAAAAAGTTGTCATTAAATTCCAGGACACATCTGACAGATATTCAAGAACTGTTGAGATTAGCACGTGCGGAAAACTAAACTATATGTTTCTATAGAAGAAATATTTGATTTATTTAGGCCAAATATGTTTATGCTATAAAAACTGCAAAAATACTTCCCTAAACTCGCGCTCACTAGCACCCCATCTTAAGCATCAAAACTGTTTGAAATAGGCAGCCAAACAGACATTAAAAATATGGGAGGGATTTAGGCACCAGAATAGGGATTAAAGGGAAAAAAGCACATAATAGGCAGTTGTAAAATTGATTTACTACATAGAGCATTTATTCATATTGATTTTTTGTGGCAGGTACTACATCTTACTACTCATTTGGTTGTACATATATGTTGTACTAATTACGCTGATATGTTAAGAAGTTAGGAGGGTGGAATCAAGAGGAAGTGTATCTGCACTTGCGCGGAGAGAGGGTGAAAAACCATTTAGTAATAAACACTTTAAGTACACCGAATCTCGATCTCCCCTTCATCAATAGTCCAGTCTACCGCAAGGGTGACGCCTTAGACCAGAGATGGCAAACCTTTTCCAACTAGTGTGCCAATTAAAGTCTGGTTTATTATTTTCAATTTTCTGGAGTGCCATCCATTATTTTTCTTTAAAAAATCATCATGAAACCCCTCCTCGGACTTTCAACTTCCAACTTATATTTTATAATATGTTATTTAGTTATTGGATTGCATCACGTCATGTAAAAAATTGGACTGCATGAACAGTGATTTTATTTTACAAATACCGCAAAAATTTATATTTTAAAACTAGTTAAGTTTTAAGAACAAGATATATTTTACTTTGACCCTATCATAATTTGTAAAAACCTAATAAACCTAATAAAATTAATTGCAACATACCTCTTTATTAAATCGTAATGTTAGGAAAAAAGTAATATCGCCAATGGACTTTAAGTGTGAAACTTGTTGCTGAATCTTACAAGACATGTCATTTATATTAGGTTCATAACAAGTTGTCTTCAATAACAGGCAAGATGCACTTAGGTCTGATCCAAGGCAGTTTTTAACTGTTGACTTTACAAAGTTTATTAAGAAAAACAACTGCTCACAGGTGTATAATGACCTAAACAAAGTAAGTAGTGCTGGAGCAAGTTTCTTCACAGCCGAAAACCTTTGTGGGAGGCTTGTTTCACTGTTCAAGTATCAAGTTCTCTGGCTTCTAGCATTCAGCATTCAGCATTCAGCATCACACTCGATTTCCTCCAAGGCTTCACCATGTTTGATGAATTGGTTCACCCACGTAGAGCTCTCTTGAAATTATATCAACTTCATTTCCAAATTGTCAATATTCAACCACTTGAAGAAAAGTCACCCTTAAGATTACTTATTTTACTAACATGAGGTTTTGAAACAAACTACAATGTTTTCTACAAATCTTGAAATTGAGAAAATCATGTCAAGACTTTGTGTTTTGAATTTTCTATAACTTCCAAATACTGCTTAAGAATAATTTATCAGCGAAACTTGACATCAATTCAAGTTGTCTTTTTAAGTAAATGAAAGTACTTAAACTTCTTTGTTTCAACTTCTCTGGAATACTTCAAGTTTGCACTCAAATGATTTAATGATCTCAAACAACATATTGGAGTGTGTCCCTTTCCTTGCAGTTCCTTATTCAAATCATTGTAGTTCTGTAAAACTAATTAAAAACATTAAATAGCACAGCCAAATAGGATTCGTGAGTTCTGGGAATTCTTGCTGCTTTTCTGTCACTAAGAAGGGAATGTCATCCAAAAGCTCAACAAAACCGTCCACGACTAAACCAGCAAACAGTTTGCCATACTAAGATTCCACCTCCTGTACAACATCTTGGAGAACTGGTGATTATTTAGAGCACGTGCAGGCAGATAAGTTCACAAGTTTAGCTATCACCGAGAGTACACTTTCAAATTACCTCATATACTTGATTATGTGCAATGCTTCCTGATGTAAAATGCAATGGAAATGTACATTAGGGAGTTGAACTTCTTCTTTAAGAAATTTCACAAACCCACTTTGTATACCCACCATGCTTGGGGTGGCATCAGTTGTTACGACACAATTTTCTGTAAGTCAAACCCCATTTTTACTACAAGTTCTTGCTTCACTTCGTTCATTATATTTTTCCCTGTGATCGTAGTTGGTAAGCTCAGCAATTTAACTAATTCAGCTTTCATTACATTTTCACACGGAAATCGGCCAAAAACAGCTAACCTTGCAAAAATTTTTAATATGTTCACATTGCGTGCCACCAAAATCGTGTTTGCGTATTATCTAGTGACATGCGTGTCATAAGTTCGTCATCCCTGCCTTAGCCCATTCGACCACTGGAGCGAGTCAAATATTGTTAATCACTAATAGTTTTCAAGATTTTCAGTAGTGAAATGGGTTTTATTTTCAGATAGAATGTTTTTTTATAATTTGAAAAGCCAAGTTATACGTCACACAATGTAAAGAAATAAAAATTTTAATTTGCGGTTTGTGAAGAAGTTGAACTTTTCTCGTGCAGTGGCATGTTGTTTACTCCCAAAATGTCTGCCACTGCTCTCACCGTCCTCCACGCAATTTAGACTCATTGGAAACTATTTAACAAGTGTTGATTTTCAAACATACTCTAAACAAGTACGCCACAACCTATAATTTCTAAAAAACTGGACTCTCTTTCAGCATAAAATCCATACCTTATGAAAAAGAGATCAACCCAAAACTGAAATAGGCATGTTCAGGCTATTATTCATAAAATAGGCAAAAACCAACATTATAGGCAATTATAAGCTATATAAAATTAACTTATTGTACTCGTAATAACATAAAATGCATATAACTTATATCTCAATTGCTGTGTTTTACAAACAAGGAAAAGAAAAGGCAAATAGGCAAAAACCGGTCCCTACTTATGATTTATATATAACAATGTTATCGCTTTGGTATCAGCTGTGTTATGGGTTAATGTGAAAGTTAAATACATGAATCTTTCCATATCCTACCCCAACTAGCATTTTAAAGAGTGAAGCGTAGAGAGCCATAAAGGACATGCCAAGAAAACAACATACAAGCTGACCTCAAGGAACTGGGAAATACCACGAATTAGGTCTCGATTCTGTGTGATTTATAAAAGACGTAAGTTTGGATCAGGAATTGTTATTTGCAAGGAACTAAGAGATAGTAACCAATAGTTTGTGTTGTTGAGTTCTTTAATGAGAAGGAGAATCCGCTTACTACCGTACTTGTCGATGCAACTATGAATCACTGGTCACTACTGTGGGTGCGTTGTTTACATGATTAAGGCAGTGTCAAATATATTTACCATTCATCACCAATATCTATTTGCAGAAAATATCAGTGTTGTCTGCAAGTCATTACTGCAGTCAATAAAATCCACCCATATTTTCTCGACTATTCTGGGAGCTGTGTGTTGAGAATGATTAGGGCTTTCGAAGTTAGCTGCTTCACAGTGAAGTTTAATGGCTATCAAAAGTCTACTGTGTGAGAAGCTTAAACAACCTTTTTTGAAGCTTTTGTCAAGTTTTTTTTAAAGACACGAATGCTTTGTTCAGGGATGAACTAAAATTGGGCCAATCTTATTTATGGTGAATCTGTTATATCTATGTTTATTTCAAAGTTAACTTTATTCAAGTGCAATATGGGCTGTTGCGAGCTATAACAATTTCAGAGATTGTCAGAGCTAGAAAAGGTGGGATACAAAATTATGATCTAAGTTTTTTTTGCGACCATTTGAATACGCTGATGAGACAACGTGAAGATCTTATTTCTAGATGAAAATTCCAAACTAGGTGATGAATTCATTTTCAGATATTGAGGAAGTTTGGGTCGTAGAGGAACTAATTGAGCTATACAATTACAATGAGCTGAAGCCTGAGTTTTAGGAAATGTACAAAGCGTTTCTGGGCGCAGAAGGCCGCACACCTGAAACAATATCCCAAACTAAATTGCGTTTATATCGCCACAACAAACATGTACTACTAACTTATAGCATTAATCCTAATTTGTTACAAAACCTACTCTTGAAAATGAATTAGGTACCTACTGGCAGTAGCGTACCCACTGGTAGGGGGGGGGGGCTTGAGACCCCCAACCCCAGCCGTAGTTTGTGGATGCCCCGAGATCCATGCATACCTGAAGAGAAAATAAAATGCGGGGAGAAGCGGGGTGTGACCAATTAAACATTGTGAGCAAAGAAAATATCAGGTGATCAGAAATAGTCTCTATTATAAATCACCAAATGTATTTATTTCACAGGAGTGGACTATCTTTCATGGAATGGAAGTGGGATATCTTCACGCTTAGTGCCAACGTTTCTTCATAAGATTATTGTTTACAACACTCAACAGTTTTTCTATTTTCGATGCTCAACAGAACATGACAAAATATTGCTGTGCTTTAATTTAGGCCTATTGATTTATTATTTTGTTAGTTAATCAAGTTTATAATAGGCTTAATAAAAAATAAATGATCAAGTCAACAAATACCAATATCTTCCAAAAAAGCTTCTAGGTGTATATAATGGTAACAAAACTTTGCCTCTGGCAGATGGGAGGACATCCCCCCCAAACCTCACCCTCCTG
>CABFWO010006672.1:2330-32600 GCA_902155825.1 Timema genevievae | reverse complement strand
GGTGGGGGGTAGGGGTGGGGGTGTGGGTGTGGGTGTGGGTGTGGGTGAAATTGCTTAGCGAGAGAAAATTAGATTGAGAGAGAGTTAGTGAGATAAATTAAGTGAGCGAGTTTGAGAGAATGGGTTTGAGAGATAGTGAGATTGAGATAGAGAGTTTGAGAGAGATTGAGATAGAGAATTGAGATAGAGGGAATTTGAGTGAAAGAATGTTTGTGAGAGTGTGTTCAGGAGACAGAATGTTTGCGAGAGATAACTTAAGAGAGAAATTATAATAAAGATATTGTAAGAGAAATTGTGTGATAAAGAGTGTATGTGAGGGTAGAGTGTGTGAGAGAGAGAGAATGAGGAAAGATTATATTAGCGAGAGAGTTTTATAGTGTGTCTGTGTTTTTTTTTACTCACACATTACGATACTTAGATGAATATCATTCCCTCTAAATTAAGTATCAACATGGAAACATAACTGGACTTACTGTACTTGTATGAATATTAAAAGATAGATTGGATACACAAAACATTAATTTTAAATATCATATCCTTGAAACTAAGCCGTAAAATGAAATCATAGCTTAGCTTATGTATTTGTATTGTGTTACTATTCGCTAAAAATGAATATCAAAAACAATTATTTGAATAAAATGAACATCAAAACCCATTATTTGAAAGAAAAAAAATGAACACCAAAACTTATACTTAGGTAGTTAAAATGGCTATTTAAAAAAAATATTATTAAAGATCATTTTATTGTTTTTGAGCCTATAATACATACCAAAACATTTTAAACATCATTTTATCCTGTGCAAAACAAAACGTAGGCAATATTTTCACGAACATAACAACTTAACCTTTTAATTTTCGAATTATGCTCAATATTTTTGATTTAAATGCGAATTAACGACAACAACATTACAATAAAAAATAAATCTTTCCCCAGTTTAGGCATCTCAATATAGATGTATTATGACCAGCATCCAAAGAGAAAATTATGATGTGTCCGGACCAACAAATAAAGATTGAGTTATTCTTTTTTATGTAAAGAGATATATTTTATCTAGAGATTTACAGCCATGTAGCAAATAACGGTTTCCTTGGTGACCAAACAAAGAATGAAACACTGAAAATTCTCTGTAAAAATTGGGTTTTCGTGAAAACTACTATTTTTTCCGACATCCTGGACCCCTAATGAGTGGTAGTTTGTCAAAATCTGTTCAGTCATTTCCTCGTAATTTCTATTACCGGAAATGGGCTTATCTAATTATATATCAGATGTGTTTAACCCGAACAGGTAGTAAAACGTGGTTCTAAAAAAAACTGACATGTTAAAAGTACCTAACACAATAAAGATAGTGCCATAATTTACCTTATAGCACACTGAGTCTTACTACCTGTTCAGGCTATATGCATATGTACTAATTATTATAATGGGCTAGGGATAAGGAAGGTTGAATTTAGAGGAAGTGTAACCTGCATTTATGTGGAGGTAGAGAGTGGAATACCATTTTGTAAAAACCACCCTCAGTACACCCGACCTCGATCCCCCAGTCACTGGCAGTTTAATCTAACATGAGTGACGACTTAGACCATGAGGCCATCGAAGCGACCTACACTGGCATCTTGACTTCATGATAGTATATTTTTAGCTTTAAAACAGCTTGAGTCACCAAGGCAGCTTTAGTAAAAATGTAACTAGGCCAGAATGCCTCAAATGCAAAGTGTCTTATAAATTAACACTAGCGCCACAGGGTAGGGTAGTTGAGCAACTTTTACAGAATTACTTCAAACAAATTGATAAAATAATTATACAAATATAATACCAACAATAAAAATCTTATTGGGTACAAGGATGGCTATTTAAACTGTGAGCTGCATTCTTCCTGTAACCTTTTCATTTGTTAAAATAACCTCAAAACAACAGTTCTACTTCTAAATCTTGAGGAACATTGGGGAGAAATGTGAATCTAGTCATGACATCACATTAGCTTAAGTTATTAGGCCCTTTATTCTATCAAATGCGCTTTTTCACGTGGTTTCTGCTTGGCAATACATTTCTATGCAAATAAAGAAAGCTGTTCGTTCATAGAAGAATTGAGGACTCTACATAATAAAGGCCTAAGCTGTAACTTTAAAAAAAAAATCGAGCTAAGTACATTTTTTTGGACTTTGAAACAAAATAAGTGTATTATTGAAGAGCTTGTTCCCAAAACCAATCCAGTCCATTTTTTAAAATTCACAGGAGCGCCAAAAAATTGAAGCAACCAAACTTCTGTGAATTTATAATTTCTACATGTTTCATGTTATTCCGAAGACAAAGTGTATATCTTTTGAACAACTAATTATTAAATTGAAATTAAAATGTTAAAGAAGTAAGTTATGGTTGCTAGATTTTCGAGCTCTCTTCTAAGTTAAAAAAAAAATACTTAACTGGCTTTGAAAACAAGCTCTTCTTTTGTGATTTCTTATAGTAATATTTAAATTAATTCAATCTTTGTTTCTTTGTGGGTGCCATTTAATTAGCAAAAAATACTGAAGTTTACAAAACTCTACCATGTATGTATTAAATTTAAATAAAATAATTTTAAATTGATATTTTCTTATGAATACAATATGGATACATAGTTTGGTTGAAATCGATTTTTAATATATATAGTTGGACACTTCTTACCCAGTTAATCTAGATTACAATAAAATATTGTCAAATTAATTATGCTTTAAGGATGTAACTTACCAAAATTTGAATATTGAAATTTTAAGATTTTATGTAGAGTACGACGTCACTCTACCGTCACCATGCGTTCTTGAACTCTGGGCCCGTTGTGTGTGGAGCTAGAGGGAAGGTCACGTGGTCTTGCTCTCTGGCTTCCTCCCGGGCGGACCACAGTTCAACTCCAATAACTCTTTAACTTTCATTGTGTTAGTCGAACATCATAGTACTGGTTTGCATTTAATGTCAAAGAACGGCATCGGACATTGTTCTTTATTTAGATCAGTTCTGATTTTAACATAACAGAAATCTGTAAACTTTAAATGGCAAAAAAGGCTTTCATCTGTAGCCAACTAATAAATGTTAAATTATCTTACATCGGACATCATTATTTATTTGGATCACCTCTGATTGTAACATAATCGAAACTAGTACACTACAAGTGACTAAGTGGCTAAAAGGGTTTCATCAACACCCAGCACACAAACAACAAGAGGGTTTAGTTAGTAACAACAAACAACAATAGGGCTTCATGGTAGCAGCTCAAGCAAGTGCATGAATGCACTTTAGTAAACTCACAATCACTTCAAGTGCCGACCCTACATAGTCATTTTCAAAATATCCAAGCAGAAAGGACAAATTTTCTGTTTACTATGAGAACATGCCATTGTCAACTGGGGCAACATCCTACACGGAAATTTTGGTGATCAACACTACAACGAAGTGTCAAACCAACTATACTAGCCGTATATACAAGAAGTCATCCCAATGATGCTAACCTTCACCAGAACTATTCTCCTTACGTGGGTATTCCTGTCTCCAACAACCCCAAACAGACATCATTTACCTCTACCTTAAACTTCCATTAGAAGTCACAATAGAGTTCCACAGAGACCATCATGGAAGTACTTAGAGATGGCCCACTACAGTTCATACAGCTAAGTTGGAAAGTTGACTATTTTATTTATTCAATGACATTTTAAAATGACGTGGTAATTAAATGTATGGGGACGCGAGTAATTTGATCTGTCAAGTTAATTATCACAACTATGTTCTTGTTGAAACGTATATGTAAATAGTAGATAGCAAAAAAAACTTATGTCTATCATATTTAAAGGGGTATTAGTATGGTTACTTATGTGTCTATTCCCTTGTAAATTTTGAAGTGGTGGTACCAAATCAAATAGAGGAGTACACGTCAAATAGGTCAGGGTGTGCTAGCTCAACAGAACAAATAGAATATTCCTTGATCATGATAGAACATTCGCTAAACAAAACTAAAACAAATATGGATGTTTATAAACTTGAATTCGATGAACTCCAATAGGAATTACGTATTAGAGGTGTTGACCCAGGGTCTACCACAGAAAAAATGCGCTCGCAATTTCGAGAATTAATAGATAAGGAACAGGACAAGGGAAAGTCATGGGTAGTTGTTGAATTAATTCCTAGAGATTCAATTGAGATTTCTATTATAGAATATAAATTAAATAATTTGTCGACCCAAGTTAAGCAAACTAAATAACCTGGTTATTCACAAACAAAGAAATTTGTTACCAAATTGAAACATATTGAAGATAGAATACTATGTTTGAATTGTGACGATGAGTAGGTTAAACTTAAAGTATAAGAATTAGTCTTTTTCTTTTAAAATAAATGCTCTAACACACGAGTAGATTAGAAAACAAAAAGATAAACCTACGACAGCAAAGAAGGAACAAACCATTATGTCACTTGAAAACCTGCATATCAATCCTGAAAATGAAACAGAATCTCCACCCAAAATAAATATAATAGATACTATCCCAAATCCTAGGGAGAGAGACATTACCATTCTCAAAATAGTCCAAAAATGGAATTTAAAATTAGGGAACAATTTGGGTCCAGTAATCTTTCTAGAACAATTAAAGGAACTATACAGATTAGAAGAAACAGATGAAGTAAAACTAGCACTGAAACCGGAAACCGAAATTCCTCAGCTTTTGACTGGTGTTTTCCCTGATGTTCACAGAGTGGTTTTTTATGTGTAATCCGTGAAAGGTCATTGATATTATGTGTAGCCCAATGCTCCTTTTTATCATTAATAGTGTATTAAAGTTGTCTTATAATTTGTGAAAATCACTATAGTTCCAAAACTCTTATTTAGTGTCAGAAGTAAACAAAATAGAAGATGAAATTGTTCCAATAAGTAGCTAATCATGGCCAAGCGTAGCACCAGTGTAGTTAAACCGGAGCCATTTTTGTTTGAAAGTCGTTCTGCCCAAACATGATGTTAATGGAAGCAAGCATAAAAAAAATTCTTGAGAATTAGTGAAATAAAGGATGAAGATGATAAAATCAAGTAGACTCTGTTTTTACTGTTTGATTCATTTGGTTTAGATGAAGATAGTACTGCTTATGATGCCATTATAAATAAGTTTGATCAACATTGCTTACCACCAGTCAATTTGGTCATAGGTTGTTACAAATTCCTCAAGATAAAATAGGCAGAAGACCAATCCTTCGGGGAATTCTAAGCAAACAAGTGTGTGACTACAAGGAACTGACAAATTCAATAATCAGTGACCAAATTATTATCAGTCTCTTTGATGACCACCTATAAGAGAAGAAATAAATATTGAATTGAACAGGGCTATCACCTAACGCCAAGCTTTTGAATCAAGTAAGCATAACTTATTAGTAATTGCTTCCCCCTCTGTTGTTGAGGCCACATCAGCACAAATGAAAGATAGTAAGTTTGATTCCTACAGCAATCATCATCATCCTCACAATGCCCTGGCAGATTCATTAAAAATATTTGACTGCAATCACTGTGGCTATCAGCATTCAATACATTTGTGCCAAACATTCATAAAATAAGTGCTAGCTGTCAACAATTGAAAACCTGGAAAATGAAAACCAGGTAAAAACCTCAATATGGAAATTGGGGGAGTTGAGAACACAAAATATATCTAAAAAAATTACTATTGCAATATTAAAAAAAGTTGTTTTTCTCTCATTTCTTTAAGTTATAGGTTCATTTTTATATGTATTTCAATAACCCATTATGCTTTTTTCTAGTGTTATGATGTTGTCTTTTGTGCGTCTTTTAAATTTAGTTTTTGGTCTTTACCTGGTTTTCATTTTCAGGTCTTCATTTGAATCACTTTACAAACTGCTGCCCTTTGATGAAAAAACCCACATACTCGAAGTTGATTGATATGACCCCCATATTAACATTGATCAGATACCATCTGATGCCCTCCTTGACTTGAATGAACAAATTGATCCAGAATATTTTACAATCTATTTCATTGATCTATTGCTGGATGTTCTTCAGTCATTAGTGGATAACGTTGAGTTTGACAGTACCACAGCATGGCTTGAACCTACATCAATAAAGTCAAGGTCTTGTTCAAGTTGACTGTGGTGCATCTGTGACTATTTTACCTCTGAGGGAATTCAATAGAATTTGTGATCAGTAAAGTCAGATTAAGGCTTCAAATGTCATTCTAAAATCTTATGGAAATCAACTCTTTAAAACTCCTGCTAAGGGAACTGTAGAACCTGAATGCACTTTATAAGACAATTACAGAGAAATCATAAAATTTGGAAGTTGCTGATGTTGAAGCTATCCCAATTTTAGGGATATTTATATCTAAAAATCTGCTTCTCATACAAAAATTAGGGCCAGTCGAGTCTCTTGGTAGGCAGAAGAAAAAGCAAATAATTAACCAGTACAGTGACCTCTTCAAAGGGTTGGGTTGCATCCCAGGGAAATATTACATTAAATTGGCACCTAATCACAACCCAGTGATTTACCTTCCTAACCTGATAGGACTTTTCAAGTGTTGCATGACTGTCTGAGGGTTAAGCTTATAGAAATGGAAACAGTTGGAGTAATTTTCAAGGTCACTGGGCCTTCAAGGTGGGTCAATTCAGTGGCTATAATGGAGAAGTCAAATGGAGACCTTTACCTTTGTTTGGACCTGAAGGACTTCAACAAAGCCCTTCAAAGAGAACACTGCCTCATTCCATCCTCTGACAAAATTCTGGCTGGACTCAATAACCAAAAAGTCTTCTTGGTTGTTGACATGAAAAATGGGTTTTGGCACATTGTCCTGGATGAGTCAAGCGTCAAAAATTGTACCTTCTCAACATCTTACAGCAATTATAATTTTGAGCCAATGTCTTTTGGCCTGTCAACAGCGCCAGGAAGCTTTCACAGTACTAAAAGGGATGGCCATATACTTTGATGATGCCATCATTTCAGGAAAAGTCCAAGAATTTTTTGACAGGGTACGACAATGAAATCCGATTTAATCCAGAGAAATCAAAATTTTAATAGAAAAAGTTGGGATTTATGGGGTTCATGTTCTCAGAAGAAGGCCTAGAAGTTACTCATAGACAAAACCATTCAATTGAAAATCTTCACTGTTCAAAATAAACTCATCAGACTAGCTAAATAGAATTTTTTCCCCATATATCTCAGAATCATAAGCTTTTCTTAGAGAATTGACCAAAAACAATATTCCCTGGTGTTGAAAAACTAAGCATGAAAACATATTATTATTGATAAAAAAATTGATCACAACAGTACCCGTACTAGCATTCTTTGATCACTGGCTGCCAATTACACTACAATATGATGTGTCAAGCTATGGTTGGGAGCATGTATGCTACAAAATGTCAATCATGTGGCCTTTGCTTCAAGAGCCATGACAATGTGTAAACAAAATTATTCCTAAATAGAAAAAGAAAAACCACATATGCCTTTGAGAAATCTCATTACTACGTTTATGGTTGAATCCAATCACAAGCCCCTGCAGTCGATTTTTCAAATAGAAATGTTTAAGATTTATTTCAGGCTCAGGCGGATTTGACTTTGCTTACAAGCATATGACCTTGATATGAGTTACACTTCAGGCAAGCAAATGATTCTGGCAGATTTCTTGTATTGCAGACTAGATAATGCTGAATGGCACCTGGCCATTGTCAATGAACGTGGCACTGATGATAAGTTTATTACCTCATTTAGTTCTGTTTCATCGATCTTCAAAGAATGGCTTCACTACCTCTAAGATAAGTCCAAAAAGGATCCTGTGCTGCACCTAGATCAGCAGTATATTATCAGAAAGGGGCCCAGAAGAGTTTCAAATGGAATGAAGCCATATTTACCAATATCTGCTTTCATAAATGAAGATACAGGAATTCTGCTAATACAAGATAAAATTATGGTACCACATAATCTCCAAAGGATAGTTACTTCAATAAATTAATAAAAATGGCCACCTGGGCATCAAAAAATGCAAGGCTCTAGGACATGGTTATGTAGCAGCAAGCTTCAGCCCTATCTCTTATTCTGTATAATAAGTTATAAAACAAAATATCATATTGTTTACTCTGTTTCCATTTCTATTGATGTTTTGTTTTGTTACTTTAACAACCAAGTGTTTGGCTTTTTAGTTTAACTTCCATGTTTTAGTCATGTTGAAATACATTGACAAAAAGTTTTAACCAATACCTAACTTTTTTATATCATTTAACTAATTTGTCATTATATTTTAATTAACACAAGAATAATCTGTGCAAAATACAACAAAGGCCAAAGTAAGACAGCTTTTCTCTTGGCCTAACTTGACCGGTGATATAGAGCAATTTATTAAACCTTGTGACATGAGCCAAATAAACTAAGGCTAATCACAGAGTACCATTAATGCCATTTCCTATATCTAATCACCCGTGGCAGCGGGACTATTTAGTGATTTACTACAGCTACTCTAAGTGATTGGAACTAGATAGGGCACCAGATAAAATGTCTTTAACCTTGATCATAATCTTCACATCGAAATTTGAGAGTCAAGATACCCCATAGAGCTGTTTTTGTGTTAACATACAATATTCAAGTAAGCGATTTAATTAATTTACACAAGAGTATGTGTTTGAAGCTATAAACTCCAGTCTTCTCTACCCAAGGTTGAATGTTCTGGCTGAAAAGGCCATTGGCATAGCAAAAAACCTTCTTAGGGAAAATAGTAACATGTAACCAGCACTGTTGGGGTATAGAAATAGTCCGATTGTGTTACTTGGTCTTTCGCTGTCACAATTATTTTTTTTCAACAAGATTTACTATCGGTCTGAACTAGTCACACGCAACATATAACCGACACACTTTTCCAACATACACATTTTTGGAGATAACTTATTGAATGTATTTGTTTACAGTTTCAGCCAATACATGGGCTTGGATTTGAAGTAGTTCCAATTTCTCCAACTTCGTTGTTTGACATTCCTGTAAGTAAAATAAATAGGATTTTCTCTTACATTTAATTTATTTTTCTAACTTATTATCACTTGCAGATTTACTAGAAAATGAAATATTTACCAATTATAATTTAAAAAACTGGGTATCTAATATATATTATCTGCTTGGAATATTAGTGTTATTCTACTGCATGTGATATAAGAAATAGAAGAAATTTTATATGCTAGTATTTTCTCAAGGATCCACTTAATTCTCCACAATTAGGACATCATTAATTTTGATAAATTTTACCCTTCATTTTAAGATCATTCATCATTCAAGCCTCCCAGAGAATTACTAACCACTTGTTAGGTCTACTTGCCTATAAAATCTGGAATTATCAGATAATTAATTCCCTTTGCATGGAAAATCAGGGAATTTCGGAATGATTCAAGTAATTTTTTTTAATATCCAACTTTTATATATAGAAAAAAATCATTCAATATTTTTCGCCAACCAAATTATCTTATTTAATTATCGCTCATTTAATGTTCTTTAGGTCTAAATGTCACCCCTTAAATGTTTACAAGTTCTATCACCTCTTAAAGGTTAACCAAGCTTATCACACCTTAAGTATTCTCAAGATTTGACACCCCTTAAATATCTACTTCCCTGTTTGTGCCACAAATAGACAGAAGATGCCTAGGTTGACCTTGGCAAGCTCTCTTATCCCCTTCTTCCTAAGCCTAGAAAGACATTTCTAAGATGCTTAGTCATTCCTTAATTCTGTCTGCAACCTCCCCTTCTCTCTATTTGGTAATACTTCTCCCCCTCCTTTCCACAGTCAAACGGGTAGCAACTACTTACTGCCTACATTGGTTTTCCCTTCTCCTTGATTGGCCAAGTGTCGGTCAACATTCTCAGCCTAGATGTTTTGCTTGCACATGGTAGGCTACTGCTGCCTGGAAACCTATTATTATAGGGAGACTTTAAAAAGAGAACAGGAACTTGTGGCAAGCATATGTGTTTTTTATGGAAAATATTATCATTTTAAAATATAAATTAATATGTGTTTGGCTATATAATACAAATATATAAATAAATAATTATTATTATTTATACTAATTAAAATTAATTAATATTATTAAAAATATATTCCAGTTCATAGCCCTAAATTTCTCGTAACAAACAAATATGACAATTATAATTAATGATTTTAAAATTTTTCTTCAGAGTGTGATGATGATGATGATAATAGTAAAAATGATGGTGATGGTGATGGTGGTGATAATTTGTTTTATGTATTGATTGTATCAATACACGCAAAAGTTTATAAAAGTGTCTTGTTATTATTTCTACAATATTATTATGATAGGGCCTAATTTTCTCCTTAGTTTCCTTTTGATAAAAATGATGAAACTATATTATTTTCCCCGTTTTTCACTAATTTTTTTTTTAACTAAGTTATCCTTTGACAAAATTTTTAAGATTTATAAATTTGTTTTTGTCTGACTTTTACGTATAGTGTAATCTCATCTCAAGCACAAAATATGCTGCCCAACTTAGACAAATTTTTCAAGATAACTGGTGGACCAAATCAGAATTTTGTAAGTGGATTCAGCCAGTGCAAGATAGGCTCAATTTAGCTTGATGCAATTACTGCTATTGTGATATATATTTGAGCATTTGGGGAGACAAGCTCTTGTTAGCCATAGGAAAGGCAAAAACCTCATTCAACGTTTGCACAATTCAAGTACAGCGATGGACCTTCAAGCTTTTTGGGAACCACCTTCTTCCACATTTACTGCTCAGCTTCCTCAGTTTCTCCAATGCCAACCATTGCTGCAGAGCTTTTGTCTACCCCTGGATTATCTTTTGCTGGGCCTTCAACATCTTCACAGCCTGACAATATTATTATACAACCTGTTTTAAATGCCAAGCAATGAGTATCACCAATAGCAAAACTGCAACCACCTTCACAAGGGCTAAATAGCTTTTGTTACAAGAGGACGTAACTAAGCATGAAATTTATTAGTGTGTTCAAACAATAATGACTCGTAAGTCATTGAGAAGAGCTGAAAAAGATATTGACATGTTGAAGATAATGTGTAAAAACTCTAATAGCTAATAAACTTTAATTGAAAGAAGTAAAGATTGCTTAAACGGTATTGTATGGAATTGTTCCATTCTTTAAAGAAAAACTAAAGGATAAATTAAGTGTATGTGAGATTTTTACTGTTGGATATGATGTGTCATTAAATAAAGTTGTGAAACATCAACATATGGATCTCAATATGCGATTTTAAGGTGATGAGAAAAATGAAGTTTTAACTATATACCTTACTTCATGTTTTCTTGGTCGTTCAAGAGCCTTGAACTTACTATCCTCATTAATTGAAGGTATATTAGGCCTTGAACAGAATTAATTGCTGCAGATATGTATTGATGGACCTAATGTAATTTTTCATTTTTAATAGAAATCAAAAAAGTCCTCAAAGATCCTGAATTATTGAAAATTGGTAGTTGTGGTCTTCACTCTGTACACTATGCTCTCAAAAATAGCATCATTGAAACTGAGTGGAATATTCTCAACTATTTGAGAGCCCTTTATAATTTCTTCAAGGATGTACCAGCACTTAGAGCACAATACACATAATATTAAGAATACAAGGTTCTCCCCAAGAAGTTTTATACTATTGGGTGGCTTTAAAATGCAGATTTTGCACAAAACGCTATTGGCATTACTGAAAATGTAAAGAAATTCATGAATGGTGTAAAAAAGACAAGGTTGCGCCAAAATGCAACAGCTTCGACACAATTGCAAATTTTTTGAAAGATTCTTTCTTGTGCTCGAAACTATCATTCTTCAAGTCTTAAGCGTCTGAATCAGAACCATTTCTTAAAGAATATCAAACCAAATTCCTTTGGCGCCTTTTATTCATACTTCTCTTTTGCTAAATGTTGAGAAATTTAGAGCAATTCATGAAACCTAAAGCAATTGAATCTGTTTCTTCAATCAAAGCTAAGGATGTAAATAATAATAATAAACAGTATGGTGCTCAACACATACTTTCTCCTGCTTTTATCTTATAATAAAACTTTTACTAAAAATTCATAAGATTTGTGAAACAAAATAATATGTTTATACATTGTTGTAGAAACACTACACCAAAGATCATAAATGAAATAATATACACTGTTACTTACCCTATGGCATTAGGAACTAGGAACACAGTTATAGACAAATTGAAAAAAAGAAAAACATCTTTATCTACCAAAGAGCATAAGAATCAAATTCATTTTCATAGTCTTATATTAAAAACTATATATATTTGCTTATAGCTCAGAAATTATTGGTTTTATAAAATTATATTTCAAATAAAAGATTTTTATCTTTAATAATACTACAACTTTACAATAAAAATTATTTCATAATATCTCAAATATTGCAGAGAAATGATGAAATTTGTAAAATATCACTGATGTAAAGTCCCTTCATAGTCATTTAAATAAGAATTGACATCTTGTTTACAATGATAAACAGTGTCTAGACATAAAATTAATCAAAATCGTTACAGCGAATTGGGAGGAAATAGTTTTTTCTCTTTTCGCCCTTTAGTAAACTACCCTTAAATTTAGGGTTCAATATCTAATACCAATAAAACCCTTGGTGAGACCTTATGAAGACCCTAGATACCAAGTTTTAGCCCAATCTGTAAAATAGTTTCGGATCTAGCCCCAGGTAAAGACATACAAACGGACAGATAGCATAAGGAAAACCACTTTTTTTGTTTCATGAGTCATGAAACATCGACATTTATCAAAATCTTGAGTTTGATTTTTTTGACGATCACAATACTTTCTCTCAGAGTTTTTGAGAAAAAGTAAAAATAATCGGTTGTTTGCCAAATATTTCCTTGTGGGGTTTGATACTCGTACACAGTTGAAAAAGACTAAAATAAAAACGATTGATGGTTTGAAATCCAGTGAAGACTGTAATTCAGCGCTGAAGCAATTGGTTTAGATGTTGATGAAACGTTCACCTTTGGCTTACCTACTTACACAAGCTGTGACTTGACTTGATTCTGCAATCATCGCTTTAGATTTAAATTTAGCAAAGAAGTGTTTAGACAAATTGCTTTTGATTTTAACTTAAAAAAAGTACATTACAGGTTCGACAGCAGACACTGTTTCTAGATAATTCAAAGAACTCTCAAAGCTTCCATATGTTCTTGTTGAGTTGAAATCCTACTCACGCTCTGAAATACATATTGACCATTTCTGAAGTGACATTGTTAGCAAAAATCATAAGAATTTTCTTACAATTCTTAAACTCAAATACTGCCTCTTGCACGGCAATGCAAACATCTAGGGTGGCTTTTGTGTAAATTTGGAGTGCCTTTTTGAAAATATGTATGAACAATCTATTGTTGACAAATGCCAGATTTATGGTGCTATTCTTCATCTGGGTGAAGCAACAAGCTAATGAGATACCCAAAGCCCTTATACACAGTGCACGAAATGCCCATGCATGTTGGGTGGATTCTAGTAATGAGCATTGAACACAAGAAGCTGCAGCAAGCTTTAAAAGTAATTTTTTTTCTCTTCATCAAACATCTTTGATAACTTTTTTAATCAAAATGCCAAATACAGGTTATTTTTAATTATAATATATACTTGAGTAGACACCCTGTAATATTTTGATAGTGATTTTAACATAGGGTTGCAAGAGTGGGGACAAGAAGGCTATGTGAGGTGTCCACTACACACAGACTGTGCCAGGAGCTTATCTTATCAGGTTTGTAAATTCCTTCAGAAGGAACTGCCTCGGCATTTCACTTACCAAGACTTACAATGTTCTATTTTTAACATGTCACTGTATCTATTTTACACCAAAGGGTTTGACTTTGATCTGACTCGGTCCCAGTGAGTTGGGACTACAGTTTGAATTCTGACCAATTACACATGTGATTATTTTCCCACTAAAGGGTTTACTCAGCCAATAGAGTTGTTGATAGCCTTCATAGTAGTATCACTAAAATACAAAAATCTCACGTGATTTACCTTAAAATTCTTAATTTGGTGCTAATTAGTGCTGTGATATTGATAGCAACAACAAGCAATGAACTATGCAAAATCAACATAGGCTATAAAGTAAAATGCAAAAATACATAGGCTTTTATAATTAAAAATAATCTACATGTATATGAAGCTAGTAGAAAAAGATTGATTGTATTGAAAACTAGATATAAACTATGGGCTTAGACAAAAATATATTTTAATAACTAAGCACTTTAATTATAATTGTTTAAGTGGCAAATGTTAAAAACGTCCTCTATTTTGTAGTGAAAACATTTATCAGGCCTACCTTTCATTTTTTTAAAAATGTTTAACACCAACATTAGTGGGCCCCTGGATAAAGGCGTTAGTCTCTTTTATCTGGTTTACTGGCAATGATAATTGTATCACGGCTGAATGGACTGAGGTGACTTTCATAGAGGGTTTCCCACTCTCTTTATGTGCAAATACTGGTACACTTTATCTAAATTTAACCCTTCCTATCCCTACACAGTTATTGTGATTAAATCGATAGTCTGGATGGGTGGTAAGAGTACAAAAAAAACTTGTCATGATATAGTGACTTTTTTTTGGGGGGGTTTTACTTATGTTTTGTAACATAAGATTCAGAAATATTAAATGCTAGATACAGCAAATAGACAGCACATGTAGCATTTGTGTAGCTAGTTATATATTAAAGTTATATAATTATATTTCTTAATAATTTTAGAATACATAAATGGTATGTAGGCCTACTCTCTTAAAATATTTAATCAATATTAACTGAAATTCAACATAATAATTACACCAACAAAAAGTTATCAACCACAAGTAGCTTGGCCCCTGGAATATCTGACATTAGTAAATTATGAACCACTGGTAGCTTGTTCCCTGGAACATCCGACATTAGAAAATTATGAACAACAAGTAGCTTGGCCCCTGGAACATCCAGCATTAGAAAATTATGAACCACTGGTAGCATGGCCTCTGGAAAATCCAGCATTAGAAAATTATGAACCACTGGTAGCATGGCCTCTGGAACATCCAACATCGTAAAATTATGAACCACTGGACTTAGCTTTGTTCAATAAACATTTAAAATTAATATAAGCTTTAGAAAAGTCCCATTTTAAAAAAAATTGCTGTAGGTACTCATTCATATGCCACAAGATATAGTTTTACCACTGTTGCATTGTTTATATTCTTTTTAATATCTAATATTGTAATGAAATTTATTTCATCAGCTTTCAGCTTGGCTAGTTTATAAAGCCTCGAATAATTGTAGATGGCCACTACAATTATTCACTCTATCTACAGGGGTAAAAATTGCTTGGAAGATGCTCAAGAAGATTACTAGCGCCGCTTATTTGGCGTTCTGAACTAGAGAGTTGAAAGTTAGGGTTGGCAACAAGAGAAAGGGAGGGGCAAGATGGCTGAGAAAATAGGAGGGTCATACGTGTTATGAGATTCGGAAAAATAAAAATGCTGAGGCGTTCGAACGCCAATGAATACGAGGTGAAGACAGGAATTATCCACTATTGTTCGCCATGGATGTGCAAAAGGAGGATTGAGACTACCATCAAAATGTGATTCCAACGTATAAATACTATTTTCCTACTGCTGTTTTCTAGCTTGGAGTTTGTTTTCTTGTGTTATTAATTTTAATATTTGCAAGTTATCGAGTCTTGAAGAAACCCCTTTCATGGGTAAGTGTATAACTTTTTTTTTCTACTTGTGCGTCTTATTAATAAAAGCTTTTCCTGTTTATTTAAATTATCAGCCATATGGGTGAGAAATATGTTTTGTAATGATCAGTGCATGTTCACTTGGAGCAGGAACACTGACGTTTGCGCTTAATTCGTAGCCAGTTTATGATTATATTTTTATAACTTTTAAACTTGAATCTTTTGAGCCTAGATGTAGAAATAGGCTAGCTTATTGAATTTAAAATTGCCATAACCGGCTTTGGTTCTTGTGATTGGACCCCCATACTTAGGAAGACAGCACAAACATAGTTAAATGTGCCTGATCTGTGAATTTATTATAGAGTACACCTCTTTTCATGATTGAGGAAATTATTGTTTAGATTATATTCCTTGTGACTTTTTTTTGTTGTATCATTAATGTACATTTAGGTAAACTGAGTACTATTACTTTTTAACACATGTGATGTTACTCAGGGTCTTCCCACCCGGGCTACACGGATAAGACTCTTTTATCCGGTTCCCAGACATTTCGTCCCGAAGGACATGTAAGAGTTTGGTGGCTACCATGATCCTGTGGGAGGAGATTCCGGTCCCTCACACAGTTCCACGAGCGGCCAAACTGGGCCAAGCCATGCAAGTTACACTGGCAGTTCAATCTAGAACTGTCCTTCATTTCTGTGAATAAATCCATAAGGATACATTTTACCCCATTTTGGAATCTTAAGATTCATGTTAGGCCATGACTGGTTTAACTAATGACTAGCTTGGACCCTCAACTTATGTAATTTAATAATTGAATGCTTAGCCACCCCAGCGGGTAGTGCGGTATGAATCCTGGGTTCGTGCCTAAGCTTGTGCCCCCCTTTTTTTTTGTGTGTTCAAGAAGCTTATTGGAGAGCCTATATATACATATATATATATGATTGTGTATGTGTATAGAGGTATATACTTATCTGTGGTATACTTTTGATGTTGCTTAAGCCTATTCAGGAATTAGAAAGTTTAGTTGGTATTTTTGATTGATAAAGTGCACCTAATTTGGTTTAGGTCTTTCCCTGGAATTCTATATAAGAGGGTTTACCATTGTTTAACTTTAGCTTAACTAACACTGATATTTTTTTTTTGTCCAACAAAATCTCCTTTTCCCCATGTTTTTGATCAACATTATGTACTTACAAAATTTCCCTTATGTAAGCCATTTTGTGAAACCCTCTAACCAAGGTCATATTTATATTAAAATTTTTAAAGTAATTCTCAGTGTATTCGACATTTCATTTTTAAGGTTTACTAACGAGTTGTAGTGAGTTAAATTGGATTTCTCTTGCGGTCACCGTACTGGCGGCCGACTCTAAATTCAACCCTATTTTAGGTTTAATGGGTCTTGGTTCCCAAAATAGATAAAATCAAGTGGCGCCCTTTGCGTCAGGTACCCCCTTGACGTTTCGTGTAATTGAGTTTTTTTGTCCCTTCACTACACCTCGCTAGTTGCCATAAGCTCCAACCCACCCCCAACTCATCCTGTAGCCGGCTGGGCATTTGTATCAATATTTTGAGAGAAATATCGTTACAATATACAAACATTGAAAAAATTTAAACACTTCTTTTCTATACATTTTTGGAGTAAATTGTAATATTTAGATAAAAATAAGTAAAAAATCAAAACGTGTTTTGATATACCAGCAGAACGATTTGTGTTGAAGCACAATATTAATACAGTATAATTTATTTCAAGCTTGTCCAAATGCCTATTGGAAGGAATATGAGAGCAGTTACCCGACTTATTTTCCTTGGTAAAGATAGTAGGTGCCACTCACTGAGCCCTCTCCAGCTTGCATTTTACTTGAATGTGTTGTTTGACTGGGTAATACAACCCTGCCTTGGCCTGGCATATTATGTTCTGCTAGCCTCTACTGTACCTACAATTAGTACAGCCAAAATAAGAAATTTCATGAATTAGATATTTCATCTTTATATTTGCAATGATCAATTTGTTCACATTAGTCCGACACCTTAGCTCATTCGATAGAATGTCTGCCTACTGAGCTAAAGGTCTCGGGTTTGATTCCCGGAATGGACAAAAATTTATCATTGATGAAAATATGTATTTACCCTTTCACATTGATAAATTTACATCTGAGTACTGGATGTTGTGCTTGTCCTATTCTTAAGATAGATTATAAGTAGAGATGTCAAGATATCTGTTTTTCTTTATTCCAATTATTGATTCCGATTCTTAAGTTCAACCTCAATTTTTAGATTCTTGGACATTTCCTATTTCATAAGTTTTCTGGTCTCATATATAAACATATTCAACTTCATAGCATATCAAAGCAAAAAGAAACCCACCTAAAAACACAAGTCTTTTCACCTAATAGGGTCATTAATTGAACCAAAATATATATAATTTAACAGCAAATAAACTACTTAGTATAGAAATAATCGTTTACTACTCAATCTGGGTTTTTCTGTTTTGCATAGTTGTCAATACTTTGATTGAGAGCTAGGAATCGGAAGTTTTGATAATCGTAGTACTACGGTCAATTATAGATTCTTTTGATACCAGTAAGAATTGAGGGTATTGAAGTATCAAAGAATTGATTTTAACATCTCTAATTATAAGGAAAATGAAGCTACGACAGACCTACTAGCTGGTAGTAGAAAAATATTTGACTTGAATAAAAAAACTGATCCAGGCCATAGGCTATAGGTAATGGATGTAAAAAAAAAGTAATCGGTACACATTAATAAAATTAACAAGTGAAGTTAAGCTAAAAACCAAATTAATTAAAATGATTTTATGTACTAAAAAATGAGCTCATATAAAATTTATGGGTTATAAAAAGAAATTTATGATTAAAAATTATGTAATTTTATCATAATTTAAATTGCTTATAAGTTTAAAAATTGTATTTATATAATATGTTACAAATATTTCAGTGTGTACAGTGTACACTTCATATGTATGTCTAGCTAGACTAAATTTCCGCCCCATACTTAAACTACTTTATCTTAAAAATGGTACCTACATAAAAATAATAAAATAGCCAGTTTGACTGCTTATAACTCATGAATTGTAATGATTTGAAATTGATACCTTTTTATAGCTCATAGCTTAACACATGTTAAAATAGTACAATCAATTTTTTGTTGACATATGACCTTTGGTTTAAGCTTGTATCAGTACTAAATCTGTGTGTATATCCCTCATATCTTTTCAATTATTTCTTGGTACCAAGGACTCAAGCTGCCAAAAGGAGCGCAACCATTTTAACCTGGAGGTTGAGTGCCTGGGGTATATTATTTGCATGTGGCCAAGTTTATTAAATAAAATGTTATTCTACCCAACCTTGATTTAGAAACAGGAACCTAATATTTTCATAGGTTTTAATAGGGTTGACCCGAGGGGTTTTTGGAATTAGATATCTAGCCCTAAAATTAAGGGTAGTTTACTGAAGGGCAAAAAGAGAAAAAAATCGATTTTCTCAAAATTGGCCCTAACAATTTTGATTGAATTTCATTTCATTTCTAAGCTTTTATAAATATTATTAACAAAATGGCTACTCTCATTTTTTCTTAAAATGACTTTAAGGGTTCCTGTCTGATGTATAAATTCTCATTTTTTCAAATCACAATTCCGAAACTATTTAAGATATGAAATTACTTATCACTGCAAATATGTAAGTCTATTTATAGTAATAATATTTTATTTGAAACATATTTTTATAAAACCAATAATTTTCAAACCAAATGCAAACATATATTTTTTTTGACTTTTCAAACACTAGTGGTCAAGTATTACGACCATAAAAAAAATCTAACCCGAGATGTTGATGGATGTAGACGTTTCATGACCCCCCGAACCCTAAAAAATGGTTTTTGCAATGTCCTCTGTGTGTTTGTCTAACCCTTAAATTAAGAGTAGTTTAAAAAATGGTGAAAAGAGAAAAAATTCATTTTCTCCCAAAATCGGCTAACGGTTTTGATAACAATTCGTAAATATGTGTTGTTTAAAATTATAAATAAACTGGCTATTTTAATTTTTCCTGAAAATTACTTTTAGGGTACTTTACAGAAGCTGAAATTTCCGTATCTCCGCAACTATTTGAGATATTAAATAACTTATCATTGTAAAATTATAGTACTATTAAAAATAAAAAACTTTTATATGAAATATATTTTTATAATACCAACAGTTTCTGAGATATTGACGAATATATTAATACAATTTTGTGAGCTTTAGTTGTACGGAAATACTACTTGTGTTTTATCGCAATAATTCTCTAATGGCATAATGTAATTAAATACTAGTAAGTCTCTCAAAAAGTTTGTTTTTTTTCCTTTAACTTCTTTGGGGAAATGTTTGTAAAGCATTGATTTATCTCTATCATTCTAGACTCAATAGTCAATATTTGCATTTTATATTGGTCTAAATATATAAATGTAATACCATTGCGATGACCTGAAGATGTGCAACACCTAATAAAATGTTGAACATCTTAACCGGAATTTGAAATTTTAATAATAAGTGTTGACCCTTGTGGACCCAATATCAATCTTTTTTATTGTTCCAAATATACAGATGAGGACATTAATTAATAAAAACTAAAATTACAAAATTTAAAACCAGAAGTCAAAAAATGTTTTACATATGTATAGCGCAATTTATTCTTGGGTTTGCTAGTCTATACTATTTCGTTTTACATCTAATACGAGTTTTGAGTAAATATCTTCATTTTTAAACAATAGAGTGAGAAAGTCCGTTCAGAGTTCTGTACCATTTATTTGTAAATATATTTATCTAATGTCCTTTTGACAAATTGTTTTGGCTTATTCAAGTTGGTCGTATGTAAATTCTGCCAGTATGGCATTGTCGCTGAACTATAACAATTTGGTATAAAATATAATGGTTTTTTTCCAAATTAAAATAGCTAGTGTAGGTTGATCTTGATTAAACTTTGCCAGTATGACATTGTTGGCCAAGAACTGCAACTTTGAACTTAAACGTTAACGCAACCTTTTGAGGTTCATTTTTTGTAAACGTATAATTGAAGTAAGATTTGATGACAATTTTGATGAGGTAGTGTGTCCTTTTGGGAAAAGTGCAACATAATGTTCCCTTCTAGAAAATACCATAACTTAAGCAAACATATTAGATAGAGTTTATATGATTTGTAGAATATCGTTGCATTGAAAACGCAAATATTTAACTTTAACTATGGTGTTAAACCTCTTTATAAGTACTCTGTAAAATAAATAACAATTGTACTTATTTATCTTGTGTTGTAAAATATTTTCTTTTCTATAACTTGAGTTGTTGTAAAGATTTTCATGAGAAATCATATAATTCTTAGACTAACTAATGTAAATTGCCACCATATTTCTTATAATTAATATATTTATATGCTATAAATAAATCTACATATACATATGAATACTGACTGGCTGACTTACTTAATTATGTAAATTTTCCTCTCTTTTGATGAACATTTACACATTTTCTACACTTTCAAATTTAAGCCCCTTTTCTATTAGACCTATAGTGCGTTTGTGGAAGGAATTTTCTGAACTAAAGGGAATATATTAGCTGATAATATACAGTGGAACGTCGTTAATCTGGATCGATCGGGACCGGGACCCATCCGGATTACTGAATTGTCCGGATTTTCAAATGTGCTTTCAATAACTGTATACATACGTAATGTATTTACTAGAGGATACATGTCGCGCGAGAGTCTACTGTATTGCTAAATAGAGGCTGAAGGGTTAGAAAAATACAGTACACAAAATATTTTAATAAAGTATATTGAATAAGAACATGTACATTATGTAATTTTGATTAGTAACCCTACAATACTTTTAAAAAAAAAAACACAAGAATCTACAGTAATTAATGGAAACTTACTGGGTAAAAAAGTCCTTAATTGTTTTTTGTACAAGACTTGACGTACGTTTCTTTGCAGCCATGTCTCTCAGTCTTTTAAGAAGTACGAGTTGTGTCGCCGTCCCCTCAGGTTGCCTCTCTAACCAGTTCATAGCTGTCTGGAATGCTTCATAGGCGTCTGAGTGTGAAGGACCAGCAGCTTCTTCAGCATCCATTTCTTCATCGTCGTCACTCTCTCTTATATTGCTTCCATTATTATTGTCCTCAATTACCTGATGAACTATTTCGTCATCATTCAAATGCTGATTACCAGGGTCATTGCCATCACTTTCAAACCACTCCCTTGCGTCAAATTCATCGCACTGTTCAAATCCAGGCAATGTCTGGAATAGAGCCACAACTTCGGCGTCAGTAGGAGTGTTGGCGTCTGATGGAGTTTGAGAGTTTGCCTCATCTTGTCCTTGATTTGGGGTTTCGGGGATTGGCCACAATTTTTTCCAGGCATTTTTTAAGTTGTCATCAGTGAGAGATCCCCAGGCATCTGCTACCATGTAAATGGCGTCCTTTAGGCTGAGGTTTTTCACAAACTGCAGCACACTTTCTTCGTCTCTTTCAGCTAGCAAGAGCCGACGAAGCATCTGTTTTCTATAAATTCTTTTCATTTTTTCTATGACCCCCTGGTCCATCGGTTGTAGTATAGAGGTTACATTTGGAGGCAGGAAAATGACTTGAATATTATCGTCTATTTTGTCCAAGACATCAAGGCCGGGGTGAGTTGGGGCATTGTCAATGATGAGGACCACCTTGCCTTCTTTTTTGTTTTGTTTCCTATGTTTTTTAACATGGGGAATGAAAATATATTTGTACCATTCGGTAAAAATTGCTGCATCCATCCATTGGTTTTTTTGTGACCTGTAAATTACAGGTAAGGTTTTAATGTTCTTAAAGCATCGTGGCTTTTTACTTTTTCCGATAACCAACAGATCCAAAGCGTGAGAATCACTTGCGTTAGCACAAACCATTGCTGTCACTCTTTCCTTTGCGACCTTGAAGCCAGGAGCGGATTTTTCTCTACGAGAAGCCAATGACTTCCGGGGTAGGGAACGCCAATTTAGCCCAGTTTCGTCAGCGTTGTAAACATCATCTCTTGTGTAGCCCTCCTCAATTGTCATGCTAACAAATTTTTCCCTAAATATCATAGCGGCAGCATTATCAGCAGATAATATTTCACCTTGGACATCCAGTTCTCTAATCCCGTGCCTCATTTTAAAATTCTTCAGCCAACCTGAACTAGCTTTGAAATCTTTAGGCCCGCCAAGTTTTTCATTCATCTGGATCGCCTTTTCACAAATGAGTGGACCAGAAATAGGCTAACCTAAACTTCTCCTCTGCGTAAACCATATGTACATAGGGTCTTCCAATACACTGTTTTTTGCCGTTCTTGTGGTTTTTCTTTTCTGTGAACCTTCTTCAGAATCTAGTTTTGAAGCAAAACGTTGCAAACTGTCTTTCTTTGCTTTAATGTCACTAATGGTTGAAGTTCCCACACCATATATTTTAGCGAGAGATGCACCACTTTCCCCTTTAGACAGTCTTCATAGAATTTATAACTTATCCTCTATAGATAAAAATTTATGTTTCCTTTTATTTGATAATAATGACATGATTAACAAAGTAAAAATATGTACCGTTTTAACTCGCACACTAAAACGTCACAAGGCAACTATACGACGAAGGTTTCACCACTGCTGTAAAGTTTGTAAATGATAGCACAGAACTGAGCCGAGCACGTGACCAAGGAGAGGTGACTGGCTAAGTCGTTGAACTCTCAAGGACACCTTCCACTACCTCCCCTACCTGCTCTCACCGCCGATCCGGATTTGCGACGCTCCGGATTTTTGACGTCTGGATTTCCGATGCTCTACTGTAGTCCTAAAATAAAGTCCTGACAGCTCACTTTGCATTCTTTTTTTTAAATGTATTTTTAATGTTGTTTGCCGTCCTTTTTCCTGTAAGGATCAAAAGGAGGCTACATAATATTGGGATGTTTTCACATATACTATTGATTACTAGATTAATTTATCACAGAAAACCAAAACAAAATGGCCTCCAAAATTTTGCTTAACGAATGTCTCATCACATTGTTAACCTGTTGCTGACGTTTCCTTCATAAATTTCTTACAATGTTATCACTATTCACCACTAGAGAAATACAATTTTTGCAGTAAACCTTTAGAAGTCACATTTCAATTTGATTAAGCAAACATACCGATCCTATGTGATAAATAATTTAACAAACAAGTATTCCTCACTGTTCCATGACAGTGTTCTCATTTCTCATTCTTAAAAATGAGGAGGTAAATAATATAAAAAAAATTACATGCTAATATATATTTTCTGGAAGCTTTTACTGAGCAGAATTTGTATGGGAAATCAGTTTCAACCAAAATAAATTATTTGTCATATATTTTAAATGCTAAAATGGGTGATTTCAATCAAAAGGCATAAATTGGCATATAAAGTTCCATTCAAAAGATATTAAGTTCAACAACCAGTGGAAATGCAGCTTTGAAACCCCAAGTAGCTTTTTCATTGGCTGTAGGATTTTTGCCTTAGCTGTTGAGTGCCTATTGGTCATGCACTGAAAGTTGAAAAAATAAATTACTGGAATAACTTAATGGGAAAAGTGTTTGGCGAAGATTGGACAAATAATTCCAACTATGATTGATTGTATGGTAAACAATATTTTTAACTAAACACAAAATATCCATGATCTTGTTGATGACAGCAGTGATGAGCATATGTGCCTATAACAAAATTGTGGCTTACATATTTACATTTTTATCAGCCTATGCAGGAGAAGTTCAATTTAAAGATCAAACGACTGTATTTTTATTCCTGTTAAAATATAAAAAATATATATTTTCTTAGCCTATTTATTAGCTTAATGTGCTCTTTGGGTGGTTCACTAAAGTTTACTAAAGTTTAAATCAAGTCATTTCAAGTTCAAGATTTATTCATTCCTAAACAAAATTCAATAAAATAAAAACAAAGTCCATCACATACTTGGTTTTAATCCATTTTTGAGTTCTAGCAGTTCTAAAAAAATATGATTATTTTTAAAATTAGGTTTAGTATTATAAACCATAAAATATACGATTATTTTGTTATAATGGCAGCAAAAGCATTTTGCTTCGCTACCATACTAAAAGACATGTTAATATTGACTAAATGATTTTTGAAAATTACCTCCTCAAATTATTATCTCATTGATTTTAACTGGTTTAGACAAGTTTTATGTTAAATATATTGAATTATATGAAAAAGTATTTTCTAAATAGCCTGGCTTTCAAAAAGTTATTATGTCCACTAAACTCTGCTTTACTTGTTTGAAACATGAATTTAAATCTTTCCATACAAATTTAAGGAACTTAAAAATAATGATGAAAATTTCTTAAGTTTCACTAATAAGTAATCTGGTTTCTAATTTGATTCTTTTAAAAAATATAATATACAATAAGTCCCAGGAAAGTTCCTTTAACATTTTTTAAGGAATATGTTCACAAGAACCCACCCATCCCAAGTAATCTTAAGTAATATTGCACATCTGTAAAACTACTCAATGAAAAATATTTGGGAATACTGGGAGTGATTAATTTTTTTGGGAGTATTAACTTTTTTTACATCTTGCTAGCAATAGTTTTTGATGCTAGCACATGCATTATTAAATGACTCTCTCAGTTTCAATTTGAAAATATTTCTGTATTCAAACATAAGTTTAATTTATATTCTTCTTGCATATCCAAGTGTTTGTTTCTTACGATATATTTTCGCTTCAGGAATTTGGAAGTATGGTTCAACAGTTGGGAAAATTGGCCACAGAACCAGGACTGGATGTACAAAACTATACTTGCAAAGGTTGTGGACATCCTATTGGAATAAACTTTGCTAAAGCTAGGTAATTTATTTAAATTTTTTAAATAGTTCTATAATTACCACTGATACACATCACCACTTGTTTATGTTGGGAACATTATAAAATTAGATATAACTATTATAAACCACTAATATGATAAGATATTTCAACTTAACCTAACTGTATATCTAGTGCAGGCTGAAACTCTAGTCCGACAATCTGGGGTCTGGCATGGTTTGAATCTACTGCCATTAGTTTGAGGGGTGGCCACCATGATGGTCCTAATAGCAGTACAAAGGCACCATTAACTAACATCTGCAGCTGAGTGTTTTGGTTAGACACTATTTTTTGGTTTGTATTTTGGCATTATTTTAGCTCCTTGATTATGTTTTCCAAGAGACCAAGAGTAGTGAAAGGTGGTATATTATTTCCTGTTTTAATCTATTTTCTATATGTGGATTTCTTTACCATCACTATGTGTTTTAAAGTATTGTGATTTGAAAGAGTATTTAACCATTGACTAAATTTGGAAGATTTTGTAATATTTTAAAAATGGTATTTTTAATTTTGTTCAAAATTATTTATTATGTAATATTACATGGTAAATAATACTTTTATTCCCCCCCACCCCAACCCAAATTCATTTATAGTTGCTTAGTGATGGTTAGAGACATGCAAAAGGTGAGTTTATTTTTAGGGGAAAAGTGGTGTTATTTTTCTAAAAAAGCGATGCTATTAAATGCTGAAAGTTATATTATTATTTACATAATAGTTAAGGAATTATAGGAAAAATAGCAGAAAAAAATGATTGATAGCTGAATTTTGGTATATATGCTCATTTAGGCGTATAGTTTAGCATACTTAAAGTCCTCATCAATACCGTGCGAGCTTCCGCTGCTGTGAACTTGAAAATACCTTGAAATTAGTTTTTTTTTTTGCGTATGTCTTTTGAGCGATGGTACCTAGAAAATTATATTGAAAACAAAATGTGTTGGAAACTTAATTTCCTAAATAAAAGGTACTCATCTCTTTTATTACCAGTCCACTCTTTTACCCTCGAAATCCCCAAAAAGTTAAATCCACTTTTGACCCAACTGCAAAAACATGCAACATTGCATATAAATAGCACAAACAGGCAAGGTTGAAATATATTGTGAGGCAGATGCATTCGCCCTTCCCACCGCCACATCTACATAAGGGTAACACACCCCTTTCCCTCACCACCACGCTGCTTCTGGCAAATGTAAGCAAACGTCTGGTCAGTTCCCACTGCGCTCTTGGAGTGAATTCAAATCCAGGCATAGTGATTTGTTTGCCTTACATTATTTCATGTATGTACTTGTTGAGTCAGGATTATTAAATAATGTGCAGTTTTTTGTTGTAGGAAAGTTCACGAGGTGGTTGTAATTTAATTAAATATGGATTAGTAGCCTTGGTACATCCGGATGGTAACATTGGTACATCATTTTATACTGGCTGAACGAAATGGAGATTGGCAATTTCACCTGGAAACAATCCAAAATATGCTGCCTTTTTTTCACACAAGTAGTCATTTTCCTTATGTAAAATCCTGTCAAATATACTTGCAAGATATGTCTGAGCTTGAAACGAAATTGGACAAAGAAGAACGTGCCCAGTTTGTATTACAAGGATATTTCACAGTTCGACGAAGTGACAAGTTCTCGTCAGGAGTGTGGAACGATATGACTATCGAGCAAACACTTATGAGATCAATGAAAACATCAGGTGGCCTAACACATGAAAGAGGCATGAGTGACAGTGTCTTAGGAAAATGGATTGGTGGAGGACCCTTTGTTTTGAGTGTTCTTGAAGGCTTGAAGATTATGTGTGGTGAATACTCTGATAGTGCAGAGCAATATAAGGATTCACGAGATTCTCGTTAAAAAAGAGATACAGCAGAGGTTCATAAATTGGATTTGTGGTTTGCAAGAAATATACCTTTCCCTCTCATTGGCGAGTGTATGTCAATCTCAAGTGGAATTGTGGGAGATGAGAAAATCAACTGCCAGGATGCCTACAGTGTCGGTTGCAGAGCATTAAAGAACATTTCTGGGAAAAAACTTGACGATGATAGGCTGTCACATCAAGACAGAGGGCAGACTTTATCAATGGTTAGTAAGTCAATTAAAATTCATGATGATGGTGTAACTGTTGAACCTCTGCAACTTTTTCAGCGCATATCTGTTTGTCTGAACTCACAAGAATATTTAGAAAGTTATTTAAAATTTGAATTATCTCCTTATCCTATCTCTGTTTGAGGGAAACGGAATGAGAAAAACAAATAAGGCTGGATTATATTCATTATTTGAAAAGAAGCAGGAAAATGCTGCCCCATTTGGCAGTTTTTACATTATTGATGGAGGCTGGTTCTTACATCATGTTGTGTGGCCCGCTGACTCTTAGAAGCAGACATTTCTTATGTCCAAAGACACTTTGGAAGATAATGTATCATTGTTTTTGATGGGTATTCAGAAAATGTTTATAATACCAAAGCAGCTGAAAGATCTTATAGATCTTACAAAAGTTTTTTCCAGGTATAGAATTTCATGAGGACATGAATTTGACTGCGGCCCAAGAGAACTTATTGTCACATGATCATAATAAGGCAAAGCTGATATCCATATTTATGGAAAAATTTGTTGAAAATGACGTTGAGGTATAGCAATCAGAAGGAGTTGCAGATACGCTTATTATTCAAACAGCAATTGATTGTTCAACGCCTGAGGAAAACTATGTTATAGTCGGCGAGGATGTTGACCTGGTAATGTCGACAGCACTTGCCCCTGAGACACCTGAATTATATTTTGTAAAACCAGGAAGAGGCAAGGTGCAAACAAAGATGTATTCGTCGCATAATTTAAATAATAAACCTCTCCTTAAGGATAACATTTTATGCCTGCATGCTTTCTCAGTCTGTGTTTACACCTCAGCTATTTTCGCATTAACGTTGTTTGAACAAAGCTAGTGTCGAGAATAATCTGTAAAATAGCGTTGGTGTCACAGATGGTAAGGTGAAAGTGGATACTAATGGTCCATTCCGTTGAGAACCAAAAAACCTATCTTTGTCAACGGTGGAGTAACGGGAAAGTCTTGGGATGAAGTTTTGAGTAGGGGAGGGGGTGGATTAGCAGGTAAACAGTCTTCTCTGGCTATTATAAATGTAAGTCAAAACTGAACTATTATTATTATTATTATCACATCTTTCTAACGTTCAGACTATACGCACTTATTACGCTAATGTGTAATGGTAGGGTGATTGTGAGATGAAATGGAGGACCTACAGTTTAACATGGATATCCGAACCACGGTGGAGGCCTGGCATTTCACACATTCACAAGTTGTGATTAATATACGTCTTGTCAGAGGTGAAGGAAGGGTTTGGCAATAAGATAAACCTGTGCCGGGACTGAGGATTGAACCCAGGACCCCCAGCACAGAGGTCTGACACCTTACCCCTAGACCGCCAGGTCACCCCAGGACAGAACTAAATCGTCGGTTCATTTTTAAAGTTAACCTTAACTTGATTTAAACACAAAGCTCATTTATTTTATTTTAAGGATGAATGGTGGTCAGGGTTCAAATCCCAAATGGGTAAACACAGGTTGCATCTTTCTAAATGGTTTCCCTTTGTCCCGCCACAAAAATGTGGGCACATTACCTCTGTTTTATATATTTCTCATTATTAACACACTAGTGTAATTAATAAAAATATAAATATCAATTACACTAAGTATGCTAAATACTGATATGCCGAACTAATAGATTAAGTATTTAAAGTATTATCTCTACATGATGTCGGATATGAGTATTTTTTAATTACGGTTATAACCTCATCCACATATTATTTAAATTAAAAAACATCTGGATACAGGAATTGAGCTTGGGACCTACAAACTATGTTTTAATTGTTTTTATAAAACTAATTCGTTACGTCTAAACAAAGGGGAGAAAATATATTTAAATAACATTAGACGATAAAGGACATAAAAAGCGATTATGGTTGTGGAGCGGTAAAGGGGGATGTTAAATATTGATGTAGTCATTCTGTGCACAAATGCACATATTGTTAGTGTCCATCTGGACATGTCTGTAACCTGAACCAGCTAATACAGTAGTGGCTCTCAAATTATGTTACGTGATGCCGTTGTAGGTGCTATTATTTTTTTTAAACTTTTTTTCAAGCGCCGCGTGTCTTACTACTTGTTCAGGTTATACACCTTTGTACTAATTACTCTAATTTTAAATAAATCTAGGACAGACACAAAATCCATCCCCCGGCTGTCATTTCATCACTGTGAAATGATAAACCCATATTCAAACAATTATAAATATCTCAACCATGTCAGGGATCGAGACCGTGACCCTTAGCTCCGTAGCTGGACGCACTACCGATGGAGATAAACTTCATCATTTTCTAGCATGATAATTTTTTTTTAAGTTGTATCCACAAACAAATTTATAGAATTTTTTGTGCACAAGGTCTAATTTGTTTTTAAAAAAAGGTGTGGAGGTTGCACAGCATAGACTTTATCGCTACTGTATATAAAAAAGAGATATTTACTTAAAACTCATAAGATATTTGAAACAAGATAATAGACATTTTTTACATTCTAACAAAGAGCATAAGCGAAATAATATACACTGTTAGAGAAAAGAGGAATATCACCCCCACAGAGCATTACAGCAATTTCCTAATTTAAAGACTTCCGTTTTATATATATATATATATATATATATATATATATATATATATATATATATATA
>CABFWO010006671.1:0-32610 GCA_902155825.1 Timema genevievae | reverse complement strand
ACAACACAGCACCCAGAGCTACAGAGGACGCATCTACATAAAAAAGGAAGGGAACAGAGAAATTCAGCAGAGTTAACATCTCGGGGGAGACCAGTTTCATATTTAAAGACTCAAACGCCTGAGCTTGTTCCTTAACCCGATGAAACATGACACTCTTTTTCTTGAGATAATTATAGGTGAAGCAATCTCAGAGAATATAGGAATAAATCTGTCGTAATACGCACACATTCCAATAAAGCGCATTACACCCTTTATGTTCTTGGGCGAGGGGTAGTCTACAATATGATAAATCCACTCCGGATCAATGAGCAGGTCTCCAGAAGAAATCATATACCACAAATACTTGACTGACGATTTAGCCCAAGTAACCTCTTCAGAATTAAAAGTAATACCGTCACTCTGTAACCGATACAAAAAACTTTTTTAATGACCTATATGGTCTTCCATGGAATCACTATATACATAAATGTCGTCCAGGTAGCTAAACACATATTTTAATTTAATATAAGACAGGACCTGATCAAGGACACGACTTAATACTTGTCCTCCAATACTGCGTCCGAGGAGGATATGGTTGAATTAATATTGTCTCCAAGGAGTTACGAAGGCAGTATATTTCTTTAATGACTCTGTCAGAGAACATTGCAAAAAACTGGCGTTGAGATAAATTAAACTGAGCACCTTAGCTCCAGCCAAATGCTGAAAGGCACACTATATATTCGGCATGGGGTGGAGGTCAAACTGTATTTTCTTATTGATCATGAGGTAGTCCACGATCACTCTGTGTCACTCTCCTTTCTTAGGGATTATAAACGCTGGACTATCGTAAGGAGATTTGGAGGGGCGAATAACAACTTTTGCTTCTAGATAAATAATCGAGGCTCAGAAATGTTTCATTTTCGGGAGGCACAACAATAGGGGTCAGACATAACCGGGTCGTCTTCAACGAATATCTCGTAGGGGAGGATATCACAACTTCCTAACTTGGGAGTAATCACATCTGGAAACATCAAAATGACACCATTAATGGCTTCCTCGCTATTCCCAAAAACACTGATAGAAGATATTTTACAAGAATAGCACAGAGGAACACTGACCCTAGGCGAGAATTCAAACATTAACTCCCTAAATGCTAGATTAATCGAGGCTCCTGTTTCCCATAAAAAATCATTTCCCAATATCAAGTCATAGGGGAAAGAGCGGATAAAAAATAAACTTCTTTTCCAAGAAAACCCCAAAATCCTAAGAGTCAGGATAACCTTCTCTTGAACACATAACAAACTACCATCACCTATAGCAAATAGCTTATGAGCTACCTTCTCTACGTTAATAATTTTGAAACAGTTCATTATTTTACCCAAAAATTTGCTGTTTATAAATTATCCATAGAATTCAGTATCCAGCAAATCAAGCCCAGATTTAAAACTAAAACAAAACTTGACAGGAGGAAGGGGAATAATTTTCTTATATATTTACATGCAGTGGGACCTCAACCATCACTATGTATCATTCGTTTCCCAGGGGGAACTGAAGTATATAATGTCCTAATTGAGGACAACGGAAGCACCTAACTCTAGATAAATCTGGGAGCTTTCCTGAGTTAATTATATTAAGCGATTTCCCAAGGGCGTAGCCTGACACAGAATTAATAGGACTAACTACCAGCGGCACAGAGAAGGACTTGGCAAGGGGAGGGTGATCAGACCTACGTGCGGGAAACACCTCTAATTACTCTTTTTCCACCAATAATGACCCTTTGATATTAGCAGCCAATGAGTATAATTCAGATAGGGTGGTCGGTTTACTTTAAAAGGCAAAATGTATCCTTGTAAGTGGGGATACATTCTATAAAATAATCTCGATGACCTTACTCTCGGTCAGATGGAGATTTAGGATCTCAGTTGCGTCTAAAATGGACAGCATGAACAATCTAAATGATTCGTGTGGACGCTGAAAATGACGGGCGAACTCTTTACACAGCCTGCTTTCTCTCTCCTATATATTAATAATTCAAGGATACTGTCTTTCACCGTGGCCTAAGAAAGACATAATTGGATACATTCAGAAAACAAGTGTAACAAAAACCCTGAAGTTTATCCAATACAAAGTGTAAGAAACTCAACATCTACCAGTTTGAGCCTCGCTACGCGATTAGTTTCCGACAGAAAGGTAAATAAAGCCGAAGATGATTGGCCATCACAAACAGCTACTAAATTCAAAAAAATCACTGGCTACCCTACTTTGAGTTTTTGAAAGAACAAAGGACTGTAGCTGAACAGTAGGCATACAGGGAGGGGCCTCTAGCTTATTAACTCTACCTAGAGCTATTTAATCTGATTCAGTCACATAACCGTGGCCTTGAAGAGGCTGATCTTCCTCATGGCTTTCTTCTACAATAATAGAATCGCTGGACTTACAGAAACTCTCAGACAGTAGGGTCAGCAATGTTGCTACCAAGGCCTTGGGGAAGGGGGGGAATGGGATGTTCCTCTTCTTGAGCTCCGTGCGAAGTTCGGTGCTCTTGAGCTCGTAGATTTGGCTTTTAGATGTGATCAAGTCGGTCCCAGAGACATTAGCCATGAGCCCAGCAGTTAAGTAAGTACCAGGGTGCCACTCTGGCTCAACTATAGCACTGCTCAGTGCGTTTGATCTTATTTTGTATAATAACGCTGTAAGAATTTTGATTTTGTCGGTCTATATTTTATTTAGATTTACTTTATTCTTAAGTGTGTAGCTATTGTGATGAGACTAGCATGCCATGCTCCCAGATGCCATATTTATTTTAATTAATTATCATTCTATTCATTTCCAAACCTATTGTTTTCAACGGACATTACAGTGCGACGAAGGAAACACCATGTAATTATAACAATACTTTATCAGACCAACAGAAATACACTTAGTTACCTGGTTTTAGTAAAAATATTCCGCCCACATTTAAAACAATACTGATCAGCTGTTATTTTATTTCTAACTTCTTTTACGTGTTTCGACGAGATCCTTGATGGCCGACACAACACGAAGAAGAAAGAAATTGACTAATTGCAGAGGGGGGTGGCGGGGACTCTGACGACACCTATACGTCATCCAATCTCGCGCATTTTTAATTTTAAGAGACTCACGAGAAAAATAAGAAGAAAGAGAGTTTGTTTACAAACAATGACAATATGTTAATGCCAACACACTGTCAGATATCTGATATTGTATCATTTAGTAAAAGTTTCAATTTTCATCAAGCTTTTTATTATTATTTCTTTCCGTCCGGATATTCCCTGTTTCTACTTTAATTTCCCATATTTCTAAACAAATATTTCAAATCTCAAACTTATCTTAATACCACCATATCAACGAGATATTTGGGGCCTCGGCAATAAATGGTGAGAGGCGGGAGATGTGAGAAGAAGCTGGATCTTGCATCTTGTATCCCAAACAAGACAGACTTGTCTAAGTTCAACGGAAAATAAAGTAAAGGGAGAATAACAAGTTTTATTAGTGCAAATTTCACAAAAGTTATTCCAAACGACGATAAAAGATGAGACAACGACCTGGGACAGCTGTAATAACTTCCAGACCATGATTTTGACTTTTAAGTGAGTTTGTTTGATCCACTAACATTTTTAACGCCGAAGACTACAAGACACCTCATGAGGTGGTACCAACATAATATTTTACTTTTGATTCGCCCTTTGTCATCTACTACACTAGACTTCATTCATTTTTTAACATTTATTGCTCCAAATAGAGGACTTGACATTTATTTTAACTTTAATCTCCAACCTTATCATTTTCCTCTTAAACTTAATAGGTTATTTCTTTTCAACAATTGACTCTGGAAATGAAACTTTTGACCAAAGTCATGACTTTGACGAAATGCAATGTCCTTATTTCATATTTATTGTTTTTGTGTTTATCTACTAGCCTCATTGAGGAAATTGACTATGTATTTGAAATCCTTTTAATATATATAATTTGAAATTCCTTTAAATATATATTCAATACATAAGGAATTTTAATATATATATAAAAAGGATTTCAAAATTTATTTATTAAATTAATATTTGTTTGGTAAATAAATTCACTCACATCTGACTCTAAATGTAGTTATATTATTTATTTAGTTATATATACAAACAAAGCAAGAACGATTCTTTCACTCTGAATGATAGTGATTTTGATCAAAAATTTATTTAATGTAATTTTAACTTTGTTCTTTAATATACGTCTATTAGGCAGGGCTATCTGAAGTTTAAATTTTACCTGAATTACATATTTTCTCTAATTCATCTTCATTATTGTGTACAGTACATTTATTTCTTAGGTTCGATACTACCATCTATTGCATTTTGTATTGTTATCATCCAAAGAGTAACCCCATATTTAGCTATGTCTCACCTGCAAGCAGTTCACTGGTATGCCGACCTTGGAGACTATAGTATTGTTGTACACAAGGTAAGACCATTGTTGACTAGGTACAATTAATGTTTCCCCAACATGACCAAGAAGTCTTGAGAGAGTCTCGTGCTCGATTTGATGTATTTTTTAAAATATAATCTTTAGTCCGAGATAATTATTTTGTTGTTGTTAAATGTAAATGTTGGTTTTGAACACAAAATATTGATTCATTTTAAATCTGAGCTATCTCATAATTCTTTCATCATCTATTTTATTTACTACTTCGGACGTCACTGGATTTTTACTAAAAAAAATAGTAGATATCCTTTTAATAATGTATTTACCCACTTAAATATAAATACATACACTTTTTTTCATTAATAATAACGATAGTAACTCAAATTTTGTCTACAACATTTTGACAGAGAGATGTGTATACAAATAAAATATTTTTTAAAAAATTCAAATTAATGTATAGTTTGATGTCTCACCTTGACTTCCTTCCAATAGAATACACAAAATGATGAGCTCCATCGCAACATTAGCAGCAGATACCTTGCAGTGCAGATCTGAAACCTAGAGCATAGCAAAACTAGTATATTATCTTGAAATTTAACATTTAATACACTATTTGACTTATTGATTTTAAGGTAATTCGACAATACAAAATTTACGGCACAATTAAGCTTTAGATAATTATTCAATGATTTCAAATAATTATAATTCACGGGCTATGAGGGTCGAACTTGCTATTTTAGGCTTTTCATGTTCTTAAGGTAAAGTAACTAATGTATGGGGGTGAAATTTAGTTTAACTATACATTAATATTTTTTAAGCCCTAAACTTTAATTACTTTACCTTAACAAAGGTACACAAAAAGCCTTAAATAGCAAGTGTGACCCCTTGTAACTCGTGAAATGTTGGTTAATGATTTGAAATCATTGATTCACTATTTACAGTGATGGCTGGTGATGCAAAAATTAGGATGTTCAAAAAATAAAAATTGTAATAAAAATATTTTACAAATATATATATATATTTAGTTTGAAACTATCAAGACAATATCAACATAAAAATATGGGCCCATATAAAGTTTGGTTAAATCAACATAGCACATACATATCTAGATCTAAATAGGCCTATGAAACATTTATATACATATATATATACACATATTTACGTAATCCTAAATACGTAATGTACAGTGCATAGACATAACTGTTTAGAACTACTTACCCTCAAGCGAACCTATTAGTGGACACTGTTATAGGCAAATAACTTAGAAATATTTCACTTCTGGACCAAATTTGGTACAGTTCTTCTTTATGTATTCTAGAGCCAAAATCAACCAGGAGACACTCCCAGGGACCCTTGTGGTGGCCTGTGATGACATAATTAAAATGGCTGCCATCTGACACTACCTCATAAATTTAAACCAGTTATATTACAAGAAATACTTAATCAATTGAGATTAAGTTTCGTATGCTACTTTTTTTTACCTATTTCTAAGCCTAAATCAGTCAGGATACACAGTTTTAGAAGGCCTTGTTGCCGCATGTATTGTCGTCATTGAGATGGCATTCACCTTCACAGTACCTTACAACATTTACGTAATTATATTTCAAGAACAATTTTCTTATTTGCAATCGAAGTAACGCAAAAAACAAACAAATTAACTTAAATCTTCTGAAAAAAATTACTATGAAAATCCTGGAAATTTGATAATTTTGATCAATTACAATAATAACATAAATCAGGAATGATGGCAATGTGTTCTACAAATTGTATGTTCCAGTTAAATGAGAGATGGAGGTGAAAATCACCCGTATCCCCCTCTAATTTCTGAGTTCAGAAAACTCCGCAAACCTATGAGTAAATATGACATTATCTCGTGTATTACAGACATATGCAAATTTAACACAACAACTAAATTGCATCCAGAAGCAACTGTTACTATTGATGAGGCCGCTCTTATCCACATGCTTACACAAAGGAACTCTACAACATTTGAGCAGTACAGCCAAACTATTGTTCAACCGTACCTCCAGAAGAGGCTGAAATCAGTAAATTGAATTGATGCAGTATTTGACCAATACCGGAAAGATAGTCTGAAGAGGGACATAAAACAGTCATGAGGCTTAGGTAACAGAATAGCTTGAAAACCTGGAGGGAAGATACCTTGGAGAATGCAAAAATGAAGAACTGTTTTGCCTCTTAGCAAATGATTTGACAGCAATGGAGAAAGTTGGGGAAAATGTGCTATGCACATATAAAGAAATTGTAATTACTTCAGATGATGGAATAAGTATAGCCTCGATATGGCCCAGCCTTCACGGGGAAGCAGATGCTCGTCTTCTCTTGCATGCATGGGATGCTTCCAAAAACAGTCACTAAAAGATTATCATAAAAACAGTTGATTCTGACGTCTTAGTGATAGCACTTTATGCATCCTGCCAAATCTCTGACCTACAAGAGCTATGGATTGAGTACGGAACTGGAAGGAATGTCGAATATCCACCTGTTCATGAATTATACACTCAACCTCTCAGTGGAATATCAAGCTTGGTTCCCTTTTTACATTGTCTCACGTGATGTGACACAGTTTCTTCCCTTTTAGATATTGGTAAAAAAGTGCTTGGAAGGCATGGATGTCATTTCGGGATGTTGATGATGATTTCTAAGGATATTTAGACATATCAACAACACTTACACCTAACAGTCTTGCATTCTCTGTGCTTCGGCGTGTGGTGGTGTTTATTTATCATACTACATCTACTGCAGAAGATGTTAATGAGGCTTGACGAATACTCTCTACCCAACAAACCAGAGGACTCGACCAAATCCCAACAACTTCTGAGGCATTGTTGACACAATTGAAACGTGTAATGTTGCAGTGTAATATCTGGAAAATGATCTGACATCCAACCCTATACTGTTGGACCCATGTGCCTGAGGATATAAACAAGTTATGACATCACATATGAACCTATATGGACAACTATACCAGACGTGAGCACATACTGAAATGCGCCATTCTTCAGGTCAAACAAAAAGTGCATAAGGTTTATCTGACCTAACAATGACCATAATAGTTTTCTTGTGGAAATGTTTTTAATTTTTCTTAATTACTACCATAATATATGAAATAGTCTGATTAGTCATGCATTGTTAATGTATTTAGCTCTTCACAAAACAGCAAACAAGGTAAACAATACAAAGAATTGATTGAATGAGAGCCACATGGACAAGAATATTATTTTAGCAAATGTTAACTTATAGAATTTACGTTTGTAATCATAGACCATTTGTTTTGAAAACGTTTTAATTAAATTAAGTTTATCAGACTCCGCCCTTTTAATTGGTACACTATCCTGATAGATTAATTTATGATTATTTATAATATATTTCAGCGTATTCATCTTCAAAGAAATATTACAAACAAAAAAACCTCCAATGTTTGGTCTATTTACACTTTCAACATACTAATCCGCATTCAATAATATAATTATATAAAAAAGTATATGCTATACATGGCAACACAAGGTTTAAACAAAGTATCTTTATATTTATTTTTTAAACTTCCCTCCCAAATTACTAATCAAAATAGAGACAGTTACTTAAAATGATTTGTCCAAACTACTTTGCTAACTACTCTTGAATCTCGACAGAACAATTAATGTACTCATGAAGGTTACAAACGTATCAGTTTGACTCTCGAGGGGTGTGATGAGGGAGATGGCTGGTTAAAACATTCAAATGTTCACAGCAACGATATCCCCGCACGTTCGACAGGTTAGATCTCAATAAGAGTAACGTAATTCTGTCATGCGCGTGAGCTTTAGCGATTCAAATGTAACAAATAAGTCTAGCTCTCACACAGAGCTGCCAAATTACATATAGGACCTTATCTCCTGCACTCACACACGACACAGTTGCCAATATTACATAAAAAAGAGCTAATCACAATATTAAAATAAACAGGTTTCTTTAGAGTGATAAATTATCACATATATTTAGGTAGACTAACTAATTATTTAAATCTAAAATAGCATATAAGTGTAACCAAGATATTGTGTGTTGACGTGCACATGTGCTCATATACACGAGATGTCAATGACTATTTATAACTTATAGCTATAGGGCCCACTTGTTAAAATTGTGCAATGACATTTTTACTGTCAAATGACCTTCAGTAATCACCTAAAACATATTTTTGGTTCCTAATAACAACGTCAAAGTATCAAATTTATTAAAATGTCTAGTTTAAACTAATTCTGTATTTTACATACCCGTTTAATAGTTTCAAGTTGAAGAGAAATCTTCTCATAAAGAGAAGTAGCTGTTGTGAAGGTTGATGGGTCCAGTTCTAATTTCTTTGTCAACCTTTGGGCATCTTTCATACTCTTCTCGCTGTTGATCAACCACTATAACACACAATTATGCTTCAGAAATGTAACATTAATGCACAGTAGGACTATGCTATATTACAGCGCGGTCTTGCTAATCCAAACCTCCATCTCTCCAAACTCTACTCAAGGTCACAATGGTGTTTTCTCTTTTGCTTAGCGCTGTAGCAGTCTTCTACACTCTACACTATCCACGCCTCTCAAATATTTTATAATCTAGTCAAATGTATTGTCGTCATCCAAGCCAAATACGAGTACATCCAGCGTTTGGATGATTCAAGCTTACATCTAACTGGGGTTTCCTCTGATCACCAGTTTATTCTTATATTATAATTAAAGTTAAATTTTATACATCTTTTTACCAACGTGTTTGAATTAGCTTTACATTTTTACATTAAAAAAAAGTCTAGTTGACGCCCCTCTTCAGATCAGCAGCCAGGTTGGCCGCCTCTGATGTCCCCCAACCCACAATCTGTTAGACTTTGGGATTATAGAGGTTCTAATATAAACCATGCAGTGAAACATTTCCCTAGTTGAAAAACTCTCCACCAAAGAGTAAAATAATATAATAAGGGTTCACTCCAAATATCACAATTAGTGTTAAATATTTTATATTTCTAAATGGGTGTTTAGAACTTTCCAAAACTAAAATAATGAGCTACCCAACTTATCAGTGTGACATAAGATTGGCATTTTATAGGCAGGTATAAGGACCAACCCATACCGCCATTATGGTATCAATATTCTAGAAACCTGCTTTGGTGGCCACATTGTCTTCACATTTACCTTTTTTAATATGGTATTCCTGTCTTTACACTCTCCATAAACATTCTAAGGTAGTTTATTTTGTTGTATAGTGAGTTGGGGAGGACGGCAGTTAATTGATCCTTATATACGAAACCGGATGAGTAACTATCATTTGTTCTCCAAGGATATTACTCTGTTCGACTCATGCACCCCACTCTGATTTTCTGTATTCTTTGTTATGTCTTGCACCGTGAATACAATTAGTGTTAGGAAGATTGTTGCAAATACTGCGCCACTCTGCTATAGAGTGGGTGCGGAGCATGAGTTGATTAGAATCCTGATAATTTTCTGTTTCATGAACCAAATGTCTGCCATGGCTAATGCCTCTGGGACCGACTTTATCACATCTAAAAGCCAAATCTACGAGCTTAAGAGCACCGAACTTCGCACGGAGCTCAAGGAGAGGAACATTCCATTCCCCCCCTCCTCCAAGGCATCGGTAGCAACATTGCTGACCCTACTGTCTGAGAGTTTCTGTAAGTCCAGCGATTCTATTATTGTAGAAGAAAGCCATGAGGAAGATCAGCCTCTTCAAGGCCACGGTTATGTGACTGAATCAGATTAAATAGCTCTAGGTAGAGTTAATAAGCTAGAGGCCCCTCCCTGTATGCCTACTGTTCAGTTACAGTCCTTTGTTCTTTCAAAAACTCAAAGTAGGGTAGCCAGTGATTTTTTTTTGAATTTAGTAGCTGTTTGTGATGGCTAATCATCTTCGGCTTTATTTACCTTTGCTGTCGGAAACTAATCGCGTAGCGAAGCTCAAACTGGTAGGAGATGTTGAGTTTCTTACAATTTGTATTGGATAAACGTCAGGGTTTTTGTTACACTTGTTTTCTGAATGTATCCAATTATGTCTTTCTTAGGCCACGGTGAAAGACAGTATCCTCGAATTATTAATATATAGGAGAGAGAAAGCGAGGCTGGGTAAAGAATACGCCCGTCATTTTCAGCGTCCACACGAATAATTTAGATTGTTCATATTGTCCATTTTAGAAGCAACTGAGATCCTAGATCTCCATCTGATCGAGGGTGAGGTCATCGAGATTATTTTAGAGAATGCCCCTTGCCCAAGTCCTTCTCTGCACCGGTGGTAGCTAGTCGTAATAATTCTGTGTCAGGCTACGCCCGTAGGATATCACTTAATATAATTAACTCAAGAAAGCTCCCAGATTTATCTAGATTTAGGTGCATTCGTTGTCCTCAATTAGGACATTATATACGTCAGTTCCCCCTGGGAAACGAGTGACACATAGTGATAGTTGGGGTCCCACTGCGTGTAAATATATAAGAAAATTATTCCCCTTCTTCCTGTCAAGTTTTGTTTTAGGTTTAAAACTGGGCTTGATTTGATGGATACTGGATTCTATGGATTATTTATTAACAGCAAATTTTTGGGGAAAATAATTAACTGTTTTAAAATTATTAACGTAGAGAAGGTAGCTCATAAGCTATTTGTTGTAGGTGATGTTAGTTTGTTATGTGTTCAAGAGAAGGTTATCCTGACTATTAGGATTTTGTGGTTTTCTTGGAAATGGAGTTTATTTTGTATCCCCTATTTCCTCTATGACTTGATATTGGGAAACTATTTTTATGGAAAACAGGAGCCTCAATTAATCTACCATGTAGGGTGTTAATGTTTGAATTTCGCCTAGGGTCAGTGTTCCTCTGTGCTATTCTTGTAAAATATCTTCTATCAGTGTTTTTGGGGATAGTGAGGAGCCATTAATGGTGTCATTTTGATGTTTCCAGATGTGATTACTCCCAAGTTAGGAAGGTGTGATATCCTCCCCTACGAGATATTCGTTGAAGACAACCCGGTTATGTCTGACCCCTATTGTTGTGCACCCGAAAATGAAAAATTTCCGAGCTTCGATTATTGATTTAGAATCCAAAGGTGTTATTCACCCCTCCAAATCTCAGTATGCTAGTCCAGCGTTTATAATCCCTAAGAAAGGAGAGTGACACAGAGTGATCGTGGACTACCTCATGATCAATAAGAAAATACAGTTTGACCTCCACCCCATGCCGAATATATAGTGTGCCTTTCAGCATTTGGCTGGAGCTAAGGTGCTCAGTTTAATTTATCTCAACGCCAGTTTTTTGCAATGTTCTCTGACAGAGTCATTAAAGAAATATACTGCCTTCGTAACTCCTTGGAGACAATATTAATTCAACCATATCCTCCTCGGACGCAGTATTGGAGGACAAGTATTAAGTCGTGTCCTTGATCAGGTCCTGTCTTATATTAAATTAAAATATGTGTTTAGCTACCTGGACGACATTTATGTATATAGTGATTCCATGGAAGACCATATAGGTCATTAAAAAAGTTTTTTGTATCGGTTACAGAGTGACGGTATTACTTTTAATTCTGAAGAGGTTACTTGGGCTAAATCGTCAGTCAAGTATTTGTGGTATATGATTTCTTCTGGAGACCTGCTCATTGATCCGGAGTGGATTTATCATATTGTAGACTACCCCTCGCCCAAGAACATAAAGGGTGTAATGCGCTTTATTGGAATGTGTGCGTATTACGACAGATTTATTCCTATATTCTCTGAGATTGCTTCACCTATAATTATCTCAAGAAAAAGAGTGTCATGTTTCATCGGGTTAAGGAACAAGCTCAGGCGTTTGAGTCTTTAAATATGAAACTGGTCTCTCCCCGAGATGTTAACTCTGCTGAATTTCTCTGTTCCCTTCCTTTTTTATGTAGATGCGTCCTCTGTAGCTCTGGGTGCTGTGTTGTTCCAGGTGACCTATGAGGGCGTGCAATCGGTAGCATTCACTAGCCACACACTCACCGATGCATAGATGAAATACAGCGCCTAGGAGAAGGAATGTTTCGCTTGCGCATTTGGTGTCGATAAATTTTCTGATTATTTAGAACAGAGGGAATTCTAGCTCTACACGGAAAAACATTGGGCTTGCGTGGATGTGGCGGCATCCAAAACAATTGGGCAAAGTAAGAAGATGGGTTTTGAGATATTTTAGATTTAAATTTTCTACTCACCCCATTTTGGGGATACATAACTTAGCTGCGGATGCACTCTCGGGGATGGTGTATGTTCGTGATCCTATAGTTACTGAGGAAATAACACTTCTTTCTTGTGTTATAAAGTCAATTCTGGACTCCTTTATATCCATTAAATATCATTAGGGTAGCGAACTCTGGTAAATGGGTATTAGTGATAGGATTCAAAATAGTGAAAATGTAGGTTCATATTCCCATTTTGAAGGACCTCCTTGTTGTTACTGATAAGATAGGAAGAAATAGAAAGAGTATTGTTCCTTTAGCCATACGTCCCATGTTGCTTTAATATTTTTATAGCTCAGTCCATGGTGGTCATCTTGGAGTCCTTAAAACATTAAGAAAGTGTTCCATGAGTTGTATTGTCCAGGAGCTTATAACGACATTAATGATTGGGTTAGTCACTGTGAAGATTGCCACAGGGCTTAACCCACCCAAAATTCCAGGCTTGGGTTCCATTCAGCCAATGTTGCCCAACGTCCCTGGGAGAAGGTATTCGTCGATTATGTAGGGCCTATAACCCGTTCATCCTTGGGAATTCAGGTATCCTGATATATATAGACGCTTTTTATAAGTTTGTGATTTTATCTCTCTTCCTAACACGAAGGCAACTATTACTGACAATGCCCTCTGTAGGCGTGTTTGAGCATTATTTGGAGCCTCTCGCATGAATGTCAGTGACAATGGGCTATGTTTCCTATCCACTACCTTTAAACATGTGTTAGTGGTAGTGAAACAGTTAACTTTATACTGGCCTGCAAAACAGTCACTATAGTAGGAATGCTGGTTTGTAGGAACGTTGCTTAGGGTAAGACTGAGTAACGGTTCATCTTATGGTACAATGGATAAAATGTGCCAACACCGATCGGTACAGAATCCTTACCTTAAGCATCGAATACTCTCATGGGTTTTGGTGTGATCAAGGCTTATAGCCTGGTCTACTCTAAAATGATTACTAAATTAAACTGTACATTCAATACACACGACTGGATCAAACTCACTCATTACAAATGGATACTTAGGAATAGTCTTTTACAATTAGTCTACTCTGTTATTCTTCTAACTACAACATTGGGACTAGTATAGTAGTTACATCCCTACATATAGCTTTTAACCTTACCTTAAACATTTTGAACATTATTTTGATTTGGTCTAAGGAGTTGCTCGTTCCATTTCGTTCAATGGCGAGGCGATGGATCTCTGGTGTTATAACCAGGTGACCGTAAATACCCATCTCCATCACCTTGTTCGCCAAACTGAGTTTATCTTCAACATTATACAAGGTAGTCTGAAATAAAAAAGTAGCAACAGTAGAGATATATAAATAGTACTAAGCCATGAAAAACAATTTCCAGGGTGATTTTTGTACGAATGAACATACCATGGAAGGTCTTTTTCCTATCAAATACTACAAGATAGTTGGACTATGTGGCAAATGTTTATTCCTAAAAAGCTCAGTATATTATTCGTATTAGCGCACATACACGCATACACACGCACACACACGCGCACACTCTATGATTTTAGATATTAACGACAAATACAAAAGTACATAAATAATAATACTTTCATGGTATTTTAACTCCCCTTAAAAGCTTTACCCCTCGGCAACGCTCTAAATCCAGTCACTGTAAGGCAATGTTGAACTGTCTAAGCACTGTAAGTTTGATATGCATGCACTGCTAATGATGCATATCAAACTCACGGCCCGCATGCTGTCATATCCATGATGATGTACGCCCCGTGAACTTTCATTTTTGCAGCGCGTATTACGTATTACTAACCGTTCAGGTTATACGCCTAGGTACTAATTACTTAAGTGGTTTTAAGGATTAATAATGTTATATTTTGAGGGAAAGTTTCCGCATTTGCATAAGCTCTCGGCATAAGGACAAAACTTGTCAAAAATGAAATTTATTTAGTCATAGATGCAAAGCTCGACATTAATACCATCGGTTAGAATAAAAGGCTGCAAATTTTTGGTTAAAAATGTATGTTTTGTTTTATATTGTTTTATGTATAGTTTTTTGATAAAATTATGTACGAAGTCGAAATTATTTTTACTTAGATTAATTAATATACATATTTTAATTTTTGTCGAAATTTGACTCACCTCATTATTTTCAATGTTAAATGTGGTTCTTATGATTAAACGAGTTTGAAGTTCCTTGTCTAAGGTATATCTCGAGAGGTGCTCCAAACTCTTTTGTGTGAGTAATAATAAGATATTTAAATTAAACTCACTAAATAACTATTAATTTTGAAACAATTGAGTTTCATCAACTGACGTTACACTAGCCGTTTGCCATGAGTATACATAACTGCGTGTGGTATCATCAGGGTAAGCCAAAGGAGGGGATGACGTCAGAGTTAATCCCAAGGACTAGCAAACGCACTAATGTATGCTCTTGAAAGAAGTAAATCTACCAGAGATGTACTTACAGCTGCAAGTATTTTCAAAATTATTCAATAATTGGTATGAATTGGTATTCAATCAATCATTTTCTGATAACCAAAGAATAATCACAAAAAGATTATGAATGAGACAAAACTATGCAGTAGTCCAATTGGTAATTCCAGTATCAAGATTGTGCCTGCCGACGTTTTAGAGGACAATGAGGCTCAAGTCATAAATAATATATAAGGAAATCCTCATCCAAATCAACGTAGTAAACCAAAATCAAAAGTCTTAACCATCCAAAATGTTATTTGAAAATGGCTTCGAGAGCAAATGGAGCGAAAAGTTTTTCGAAATAGTCAGCGTTGTGTTGAGCCACTCCATTATGTATCGATTAACCAACCTTGACGATAAGGATGGGGAGGAAACATTCGACGAGTAGGAGTTGCAGCGTCTATGTCTTGGTCAAGAGCAAAGGTGCCAGAAAGAAAGTGTACGTGCAGTGGAAAGGTAACACAGCCAAGTTTAATTCATATATCCCGGCCAGTTACGTCAGTGCCCTACCATGAAGTATCAGATTTACTGCACCCTACCAAGAAATAGTTCACAAATCTTCACAAATTTCATCACACAACTCCATTACCATCTCGAGTCAATGGACAGTGGGAAGTTTCTCTAGCCAAATCTCGCCAGCGTATTTGAAGGTCAAAACATTATATGATACAACCGGGTGAACTCTAACTGGGTGAAGTATCTATTAAAGGATCACATCCCATTTGTAAACTAAAGCACTATCATGATTTGGTCAAGGCCAAAAAAACTGTAGAGGAATTCAAAAAGAACACCACCGTTAAATTTAAGTATGCAAATCTTAATAAAAAGGTGAACACTACCCATACTTCCAAAAATATACAGATTATGATCCATTCAAGTGAGTCTTCAGCTTTGGTACGAACCTCATACTAATCTAATCAAAGTCCTAAAGTCACAATACGCTGCCAATATTCTACTGGTATGACCCTCCCAAGTTTTTATTTACATATATAGTGTCGATCACTAGCCCGTGTGACATCGTGGCACCACTTCTACTATTGTTGGTGTCAATAGCTCCAACTGTGTCTACGGTTCACCTAAGACCATTACCTAGACTTCGTTGCAATATGAGCCCGTACTTAGGCATGAAATTGATAGCCTGGAACTCAATATAAGAACATACGCTGGTCAGCCTGTGCCTTTCGAGTTTGGAAAAGTTTGAGTGAAACTTCATTCTAGACACTTCACAACATAAACGCCCCTTACCCAAATATTATGTCAATAAGTTGGGAACTGGCATATCTTCTATCTACCACAGTGTTCCCTATCAATGAGGGTATGAAATAAGACATTTCTTCAGTGGTCTGTTGCTAATAAGTGGGATGAAAGCTATTATAAAATAGGCACTACATACAGGCATCGACGTTGCCAATCAGTTGCTTCCGTTTAGGGATGACCTACGAAAACTTGACAGGAAGTTTGGACATAACCTGAAACGGAATTCAAAGCAAAAGATCGAAACTCTGAAGCCCAATAACCTTATAAAGGGCGTTGTAAGTAGATACGTTACTGTTGTGTCACTGCCCGATGTAAAAATGTCAACGATCCTGTATATATTTTCGTTTTAAATTCATTTTATAATCCACAAGTCATGCGAGTGCACCAACATTGAACTGAATATATCTGACGTCCCGCATACACAATCCTATCTAGGAAGAAGCCAAGCATCCAGTGTAAACCTGTCTCGTTCCTCACCATCACCGGTCAAGGCAAATACTATATTGATCTTTTACAAGCCACTAGGCTAAGATAATGAAAACCGATGGTGGTACTTTCGTGGAGGCGGATCAAATATCCTCCTAAAACAGCTGGTTGAACTCGATCTTTACTCAAGTGTATGTGTTTTTAAACAAAATCTCATTTCCCTCTTCAGCAACACAACATAGATTATAGTTCGTATATTAAGATTACTTAATTAAAACAGTGAATCGAAAAGAACATATCTGACCTGTGGTCTGTGGCACGCAGACCCGCAAAACATAGGTACGGTAGAAGAATCAGTAGCAAATAACTCGATAAGGGTAAATTGCAGCCTCATATGTGAGTTTAGGCATCCTACCGAAGGTAGAAATGAAAAAGGTCATTTCAACTCGACTCTATGTGATATATTTGTTCCAACAAACTTGGAGGAGATATATGAAAATAACGTGATCTTCCCACTCCATGCTCAGTATGAGGCCTTCGTCTCTAGAGATCCGGGATGGATATATGAAAGCACGTTGGAAATGAGAATCAATATCACAAAAAACTTAGCTTTCTCGATCGAGACTTGGGTTCAAATCCTTGAAATTATAGCTAAATGTAGAGCTTTGATAAATGTACAATCTGAAGAAGGGCTTTGCTTCCTCGTAACTGTATTTACGTGCCTATTTGAACCGATGGGAAGAACACAACCTCTGTCGTCGTATCCTAATTTTCGAGACGTGCTGAAACTTTATAGAATCCCGCTTTCATTCGAAATGAGTTATATCGAACGCTTCGAAAGGCTTAACGATATATTCGTTAATGTGTACAGCACAAAACACGATGGAGTGACACTCATATTGACACTTATGACAACTTTTAAATACTAGTGAATGTTCCTGTACACATCAGTGCTAAATAACGTGCCAGACATGTTCATTTATTAAGGATAAGAGTACATGGAACGGGAACTTATTTTTTCAGTGGAATCAAAATTCTACCCCAGTTAATAAACCTTCAACTAACATAAACATCTAAGAGAGAACGTAGATACTTTAGTGATCGTTGTCTGACCACTATTCTGACCAAAAACAAACTTGCAAACCTTAAAGATACCTGTATACAATTTAGTGCTGTAAGGAGTATATTCCCTCAGATAGAGGATACATTCCTCACATTCTCACAGTATAAAGCAGCAGGAAAGAACAAGACTTATAGTATATGCGGACTTGGAGAGCTTACTCGTGCCGATAGAAACGTGCGATCATGACAGGAAATTTTCTTATACTGAGAACGTACAGCGTCATATGGCTTATTTTGAAGGTATGTACACTAAATGTAAATTTCGACAATTGTCTCTCCACGTACCGCCTTTTCAATTCGTCGAGGCTCTCGTAGATACGGCAAAGCGCGCACTAGACTAATATAATATGATCGTTCCAATGACGCCTCTAAGATCCACTCAAATATATGTCCATAATACGGCCTCTCATTGTCATATATGTGAAAAGCCTTACAAGAATGATGATATTCACGTTAAGGATCATTGCCACTTGACAGGACCTTATCGTGGGAGTAGTCATGCAAGATGCAATATTCATTACAAGAACCCGAGCGTAGTAATCCATAACGTGCTTTGCTACAACAATTATTTTCTTCTTGAATCGCTTGTTGAACGTTGATAGACCGATTCTATCACAGGAGAGAGCGTTCTCGTCAATCCGGGAGAGACTATAGGGAAATGCAATGTGATAATGAAATATATTCAGCACCGGTTTTGAGGGATCACGATTAAAATTATTGTCAGTTTCAGCTTTCTATATACATCGCTAGAGATATGCATATCGTACCTCAAACCTGACCAACTTAAAATCACCTGTAAGTGTCATCCTGAGGATGAACGGTTCAAATTGGTCATTCGTAAAGGGGTGTTTTCCTATGACTATATAGATTCATTCAAGCAACTGAACGAGACTCAGTTACCGAGCAAGGATAAATTTTACAATGCGCTCACGGATAGTCATATCGCTCAGGAAGACTATGATCATGCGTGAGAGGTTTGGCGACTGTTGAAATGTAAGATTCTCTGGGAATACTCGAACCTCTACCTGTATACGGACGTGACGCTACTGGCTGACGTCTTTGAGAACTTTCGCGATCTCTGCATGAAGACGCATAGACTCGATCCCTTAATCCCTTACGGCTCCTAGTCTTGCGTAAAAGGTTCTATTAAGAATAACCTGAGTACGGCTCGTATTAATCGATGATGTTGACATACAAAAATTCATTGATGGAGCTATCCGAGGAGGGATATGTTTTGTGGCTAATCGTCACTCTGTGGCTAATAATCGGTATATGGAGTAATACGACCGTTCCAAGTCCGAGTCCTACCTCGTTTATCTAGACGTGAATGGACTCTATTCATTTAGCATGCTGTCCTCACTACCCTATGAAAGGTTCAGTTTGCTCGATGATGATGAAATCGGCCGATTGGATGTGCTAAAGGTAGAGGACGATGCGGAGACGAGGTAATACTGCAGGTATATCTCGAATATCCTGGAGGTTTACACGATGCTCACTCCGGATTGCTATTCTGTCTTAGAAAGGTATTCCACCCATGAGGAAACACGAGAAATTGATAAAGACTTTAGCCGAAAAGACTGGGTACGTCATGACCTACCATCATCTAAATCTATGTTTGATGACTGGATTGAAACTGACAAGAGTCCACAGGGTTCTCAGTTTCAAGCAATGACCATGGATAGCTCCGTATATCACGCTGAACGCGGAGATGAGGGGTAAGGCGAGCAATCAGTTTGAAAACGTTTTTCAAACTGATGAACAATGCTGCATTCGGTTGTCTTACATCCAACAAGAGGGCCTACCGTACGATAAGGATCACTACCAGGTGGGGAGGAAAATTTGGAGCGTGTAACCTCATATCCAACCCAAACTTTAAGAACTATACGATCGTGTAGGAAAACCTGATCATCATCGAGATGGAACTGCAAGAGATTTACTTTGATATGCCGATCTATGCAGGGTTTGCCACATTGGAAATCTCGAAGGTAGTCATTTATGGTCCACATTACCAAGTTATGGTTCCCGAATTCCCACCAGGTGCGTTAAAACTCCAGTACTCAGATACGGACTCACTCTTCTATTGCATAATTACTGAGGATGCGTACCAGTGACTTATCCCATTAGCTAATGACTATATGAACAACTCTCCCGACGAACAAGACAAACAAAACTAAAATACGAGACTCGAGGTCGGATCATCACTGAGTTCATAGGTTTACGTCCTAAACTCTATTCATTCGCGGTACAAGGAGATGGCGAGACGCTCAAGGCTAAAGGGGTCAAGAGTAGNGGACTATCGTAATTGTCTGACTGATGCGACGATAGTCATGAGAGAGGCTCGTTCAATAAGAGCTGTAAGATTCAAACTTTACACTCAAAAATTCAATCGGGTCGCCCTATGCTCTATCGACGATAAAAGATATATAGTACCCGGTACGGTCAATACTCTACCATGGTATCATTACTCTATAAGTGAGCAGCATCTACTCCCTCCCAAATGTGTGTAGAGAGAGACATCAATCGGTCTCTATGTCGAAGAAGATAAATATTAATGTAGTGTGTGTCTATATACATATAGTGTAAGTGTAGGTGATTAAGAAAATATTAATAGAGTGCATCTAAAGACATATATAGATCGTAGAGTAAATAATTAAGAGAATAATAATGTAATAATGTGGCGATATATATTCATTATTAAGATAAAAAATTTCAAGATCTGCAAATTTTTCACTATTGTCTAAAGAAGAAGATAAAAAATTATTGTAGTGCATCTAAAGGCTTATAGAATCACGATTAAGAAAATAAGAAAATACTAACGCATATTTATGATTAAGAATTTTTTCAAGTCCTGTAATTTTATCATTATTGTCCGAAGAAGAAAAAAATATTAATTTAGTATGTTTATGTAAAAGAGTATATCATTATATTCATTCAATATAATTATTACAAAGGTATTGTGTGATTTATTATTTCTTTCAGAAATAAAACAGAGTAATAATCAATAATTCTTTTTATTTAAAAAAATATTTTATACATTCTTAGACTTATACTCTAATAGATTAGATACATTTATGTTCAGATTGTAAAATGTTTGATACATTCCTAGACTTATACTCTAGTTTATTAAATACATCTCTTTCCAAAGAATACAAATTAATAATCATTCAAAAACACAAGGTTGATACATTCCAAGTACAATAAAACTTAAGGAGTATCCAAGAAGAATCGATGACTAAGTTAACAAAAGCTTTTCGAGCTACTTTCTTGGTCTTAAATTGCCCGTTAAAATACAAGTCCTTCATGTAGTACACGAACTGTTTCTTTTCACACACCCTTTACTTTGTAAGTACATTCAAGGTCAAAAATGTCGATACTATCAGAATGGGTAAGTGTATACACCATGATTGCTGCCTCCAGACCACCTTCTTCCTAGTCAGTCGGACGGTCGTTCTTAAAGCATCGATGCTGGATGAAGATTTTCAAAAGGGTAAGGAGGTTTGACACCACGAAACTGACACTAGCTACTGTAGATAAAACTGTATGTGAGTTCCTTTACACATCATTCTACTCGTTTCGTAGCTTCTTCTTCTTCGTAGATTCCTGGACCTCTTCCTCAGAAGTTTTATTTTTCTTTCTGACCGTACGTTTAGCGATAGCAGCGTCAGTAGTTTTCTTCTTTCTGACCATGTCAACCTCGTCTTGACCGCAGAAACATGATAACTCATATAAATCGATGTACTGTTTATACTCGTTTATCAATGCTATGACATGAAGCAGTGCGGGAATGACCGAACTCGTATTGTTCTGTATCGCACTCTTGGCAAGATCGCAAACGTTTTGTCCGATCAGACTTAAGACTCTTAAACCATTCATGGAGTAGTCGGATATTTTCTGTGGCTCACTAGTACTGGAATGAGTGGAACACATGTCTACGTTTTGCAGATTTTTAAGCTTACTCAGAGAAGGACAACCAAGATCGCCTAGCTTGTAAAAGTCGTACTTGTCACTATCGACGCCGATGAGACTCTGTAGCCATGTCACCTTCTCCGTTCCTTTGATATAGATCGATGGTATCGATGTATCATACTAGATGAGAAATGATGATAGAACGAAGATTTGAGTACTGCCCTTCTCCATCGTACCAAGACAGTATGTGATAATAATCGGTTACCCAATTTACTTTCTTCCTACCCGTTGCAGAGCGGATATCGATCTTGAACGAAGAAATAAATTTGTAGTTGGCTTCGTCAAAAGGTTAGAAATGTAGAACGCCCACCTCCTTGGAGATGAATACTCTCTACTCGCTCAAGTATCCTTGCACGTCGATCAACATACTGCCCAAGTCGAGAACAATGATGCTCCATTTATGATGTCATTTGTTGACGTCATTTCTTGAAGTGTTATAGCGGACCACTCTATCGTGTATGATGAGACAAAACAACTTGGTATTTGCGGGGATATTTTCCCATGTCTCGAACGTTATACGACACTTTCCCATACCATCCTTGAGAGAATCATCCTGTCGGCTGGCATCGAACACGATGATGGGTGCCTGAGACTGTAAATAGGAAGGGTCAAGTAAAAGTAAAGAGGTGCTCGTTCCGTAGTACGAAGTCTGGAAATTATTATAGTCCTCGTAAAATTTCGAGAAAGAATCCTGTTTAAAGTCACAGTTCATGTCCTCATAAGGGTACATGATAGGATTTAGGTAGAGTTTAGCATTACGTAAATTACAATGAACGAAAATAATTCTATCTGCAGCCGTCGTTTTGTTGCGCCCAGTCTGAAATGCGAAAGTTACGTAATGAAGTTTTTCCAGCAAAGTTGACATTTTCACAGTCCAACAATGTTGATTAGAGGTAGGTACGTTAGGGTACTTGTATAGTTCCCAAGTACAAAAAGGTAGCTCCATGATTCTTCCACTCTTGGTGAAACTAAACAGGTTGAGACGATTAATATTGTCGGTCTCTACATGCGGTACAAGCCAAGACATTTTACTTAACTCGATCCTAGAGAGTGTCTCTGCGGCGGTAGGAGGTGCACTTTGTAAATTGTTTTCACTGGTCGAACGAACGAGTACCAGTTCCTGTTTCGCATTGATCAGTATTCGAGAATAGTCTTCAAAGAATCCTAATAAGAGACGTAAAGGGACACATACGTCAAAAATGCCTGTTTTGGCGTGCACATGCACTCCTTTATGACTCCAACCCGCGTTTGAAAGGTGATTCTGCACTACATTCCGTATAGATATTTTTTAAGCTGAGTTGAAATGCCTATATCTCTCGATTGATCAATCTCTACCCCATTGATCTCATAGGCAATTATTTGAGAAGAGATGGAGAATTCCGTCATTAACAATTCTTGAAGTACCTCCAGGCTCCCCCGTATTCAGAAGTAGTCGTCCTTTAATATGTAGGAGAGAACCGTGGGGTAACGTGTACAGTCCTTCTTGCTGGATATATATCCTAAGTTAGTTCCTGTAAGCTGATGGTTCGGGAATATACGAGGTGTAAGAATGATACTGGAAACTGGTCAAGGCTGTGTCGAAAGCGGCAGGGTCTCCAATATTCATAATATCCATGGCATCATCCATTATTCTCGTAACGTGTAACCTAGAAGTCATAAATAAAGTTTATTTGCAGGTATTAACACTTTCACTGTTCTTCTCTCAATGTTTCAAGGAAGACGACGTCGTCTCGTTTTATCTAGTGAATCTCATCTCCACCGATTTGTTTCAGATGTAGACGTAGCGATATCGTCTCGTCTCTAAAGTTGACGATATCTCCTCGTTCGTCAACAAGTCGTACCACGATAGACTCTATTACTCGTTTCGTTACCGGAAGGTAAATTATATTGTTCGACGCTTCCACTATCTTATAGTCGGGTGGGGTGGTCATACTGAACTCGTGCAAGGTATTACTCAGTTCTCCGTTGAAGTAAACTCCGCTAGCAAGACCGAATTCTATGCGGATCCCGTTCACGTGAAGGATATTCATGGTATTGGTAGATATGTGGGTTCTCCCCATAGGAAGAATGACGGAGTCGAACCCCAGCATGGGTGTAAGCGTACTAGGTCGGGTAAAGTCAATCGCCCAATTGATCTAATTCTTTAAAGTGTCAGGGTCACAGATGATCGAGTGCTTCACGCTACTCGAGACTTCTCTTCACATGAATCGGTCCAACGCCGCAAGCTCATAGGTGCCCAGAGGGACGTATACCCTTTACCATCACAATAAAATCTATTATTACGTTCGTCGATGATCGGTATGGAATTGAACGTTGTCAGATTGATCAGTCCAATGAACCATTCTTCTTTGCGATTCTCCTCTCCAATCAGTATATGTGGGAAGTAGTTCTCAATCAGATTTGAACTCTGAATCATCAGTTTAAGCGTCAGAGACTTGTTTACTAAGATCGATCGTCAGCGCTAGTATTTAAGGAAAGCTAAACAAAGATGACCGCAAAAATGTGTCCCGTACTCTTGATACCGTGTATGATTATAGGCGATAGGTATTCCCCGAGATATTGGACTAACTCGAGCGGCGGTCTTAGATCACCGAAACTGTCAAAGTATTCCGCCCGCTCACCGTTTTTCTTATGAGTACCCTTACCGCTATCTCTATCGAGATTGATGAGGGCATTCTCTATATTCCAAAGGGGACCAATGGGTAGAGCGTTCCTCACAAATACCCCCTAAAGAAGGTGATTTTTAACTCTAGCGTTCTTGCTCAGGTCCATTTCAGTAAGGGCCCGTTTAAATAGTCATTTTTTCGAGTAAGTTATGGCGATAGCCTCGAGTGTGCGATTATGTTCCTGAGCCTCGTTCAATTGTTTTGTATTCACCTTCACCCTTCGTACAGCCTTCGTGATTCCCGTGGCTACTCCAGCGATGGCTCCATACGTGGCGATCAGAGGTATTATAGGTAGGATTCCGCCCTTCTTCTTCTGGTGAGCAGTTGTAGCACGTCGTTTATTAGGACTCCGTTGACGACGACGATCTTACTTCTTCAGACCGGATCCAATCTTGACTTTAGATGGCATCATGTTGGCAACAGCTCATGTGGCAAATTTCTCGCTCAAATTCAAGTTAGATGCGAGTAATCTTTTCCACGCTTTTTCAGTAAGTTCTCGATCTGCAGTATGACGTCCCGCAAGATCTTTCACCTTGGAGTAGGCGATATCGTGTTCCTTACAGTAACGATCTAGCTCGTTGACTCCAGGATTACCTCGTTTCAATCGTTTTTACAGCTTGGTTCCTAGTCCGCAGTACTGGTATTCAGATATATGCACCTTGAAATGTAGATTATTAATTATCTCATCCAGCAATCCTCCTTCCCTTCTTCGTTTAATGACACGTACTGATTCGTATTTATATAGGCGCGTACATTATATAGTTGAACTAGTCGACATGCTGCTCGAGAAACAGACAGAATCTTTAACTGTATGCGAAAACGATCACGATGTGGGTAGAGACTTAACTCAGAGACACGGTACACTGTTACTTGATACTATCCGTTACATCATCTGCGGACCTTAGAATTGTGATAAAATCAATAATATGATCAGTCTGCTGGAGGAAATTAACGGTCTACGCTTCAAGAACGTGTAAATTTACTCTAAATCGTTATACCAGCCGAAGTATCAACGTTTATCAAAGGTTCTCTCACTCATCAAGGCATGGGCTAATTCCCATATTCTAACAAAGTGGAGATTATCCCACCGTCCGAGGCTAAACCCGACTCTGTATTCATTTTTGACGACGTCGCTTGCGATAAACAGTTTAACATACAGGCTTATTTCAGTATGGGGAGACATAAGGCTATAGACTGTTTCTATCTTTGTCGACGTACTCGCGAATCCCGAAACAGATGCTGAGAGATAACGTTAACCTTCTCATCTTTTCAGGATGGACGATAGGAACCTGAGACACGTCTATGACGATCACGTAAACATGGATATTACGTTCCGAAAGTTTAAGGAGATGTGCTCGCTTTGTTGGAAAAAAACTAGTATGATTTTCTAGTGTTGAGCAAAGATCATCAAATTGATAAAATATGATATCACTACGGGTTCAATACCTTTATCTTGCACGATTGATATAAACGTATGCTACGCGATAAGACATCATGTCGTCCATTTATAAATTCAATCATAGTCTCTAGAAGTATCGATCTATCGTTGAGACGGAAGGAAATTTGACTCTAACTTCCCAAGGGTATTACGTCGCTAGATCAAAAAGGATCGTCAACATCGAGACGCCCATTGCATCTAAGGATGACTGTAACAAGTCTTACGTCGATAGAATGGACGCGAGTCATAGTAACGAACCGATACTCTCTCTCAAAGCGGTCAAGGATGCAATCAAAGGGGGGGTGGTCTCGATGATCGAGAGTTCGGCCAAGAATCGAATAAAATACACCAATTTTGAGAAAAGTAGCTGTCAAGGGATGGAGGAGATGTGGAAGCTGTCTTGTCCTCATGAAGATCGTTTCAACGAGAATAAGACGACGCTAGATGCCTTAGGTCCAAATTGCTAAGGCTTTAGGAGTCTCTAGCGATACAATAAACCATTTACACCTAATTGAACGATATGATGATGAGAGGTATACTAACCAAAAAGGTGACAGTTGCCGATCGGTTTTAAGATGCAGGCGGCTAGTTTTTAAAAACATAGGAGATGCCCTCATCACCCTCAGACGCGGCACCCACAGCTTATGTAGACTCTACGGCTAGCCACGGTTTCGTCTACCTCTACTTGGATTTAAAACCTACGAGAAAGGACAAGACATTTTGAATTGAGTTTAAAGAGTGAACGTGTTTATGAGTTTAAGAGGGTAGGGATCTTTTCAACGATGTTCATGAACTTTAAAGCTATTATTTGCTGTTGAATCTTAAACTTATCAACGGCACTCCTTTCGAGGTGTCCAAAGATGACTCTATAGCTTTCATGCCGGGAAAACGCTCGACGACACCTCATATTTTACACGTCTAATTAGGTTTTACTTACGTTTAGATATAATGAACCGTTTCTTAATCGTAAGAGACATTCGCACCTTACACCATGTCAAAGAAGGTCACGGAGGATATCATAAAAGCGAGTAAGATTATTAAACGATAGTATAAGCAACCACGCGATGTTCGAATCGAGTCCGAGTACGTCGCGAAGGAAACCTTCAAGCTTATCATAGATCCTCCAAGCAAGATGGAGAAGGCGCTCGCCAAACTCGAATTGAAGGAGAAGGTGGAAGTCTTACCTGAAAGATTGCAGAACAGACATCTATTTGAGACTTAGCTTTATTCGTCTCAAGCACATTCTGATAAGACCTACGGCGTCCGTCATGAAGGTAGCTCGAACAAGTTCGGAAATACTCGTATCGTATTCGACGAGAGTGATGGTACAGTACTTATTAACAATATGGTGGTACCGTATACTCGAGGGCTATTAGAATTACTCCTCAGAAGAGCACCCACACATTATACTAAGGAGGATCTGAATGTATACAAGTCCATGCTTGAAGAAACGAACGCGAATAGGTTGAGAAACGAACCGTACGCGCGTATCAAGATGCACGCAGGATCAAAGTATTTACTAATCATCAAACCCATGTTCGAGGAGGAGCTCGAGGGTGATGGTTTATACTAGATGGAAACAGGAAGAGGGATCGATTATACCTATTGGGACGATCCCAACAAATTGGTCGATCAATTGCGACTCTTGCACACATCGTCCGGGGTGGGTCATTCCGTATACGAGAACGAGATTGTTCTATAACTGAGGAATTACGTGAGGATGGAATCATCATATAAAGACATTCATCTCATCAATATTTATACCATAATCATGTCTACCGTCAAGTGGGAGATTGCGCGTGAACTTCATCGTCCTGTAAGACGACGGTATCCCGAAGACATGTCAGCGTACAAGGGTTGAACGAACTCCTTCAGGCCGATCTGGTGGAGATAATAGCCTACTCTAGATCAAATAGGGGATTGAAGTAACTGTTCACCGTCATCGACATGTATTCCAAGAGGATTTGGGCTACACCTTTCAAGGCTAAGAAGGGGAAGAATATCAGCTCCGCAATGACTCCCCTCCTCGACAGGGTGACTGACAAAGGTTTACCACCCGTACATCATCTCCAATTGGATAATGGGACAGAGTTTTACAACGCAGAATTCAAAACACTCTTGGCAAGAAAGAGGATCAATCACTATTCCACGTTCAGTAACGTCAAGACTAGTGTCATGGAACGATTTAATCGTACCCTCAAGAACATGATGTGGAGGAGGTCCACGGCTAAATGATCGTATCGATGGATCGATATGATCGATTCATTACTGGACGAATACAACCGGACGATACACTCGACCATAAAGATGAAGCCTTTAGACGTCAAGAATGACAGAATTTTACATACAGTCTATAAACGTCTCAAGATCTCGGATTCTACACCGAACATGTTTAAAGTAGGTTATATAGTTCATATAAGTAGGTATAAGGAAGTTTTAGAAAAGGGTTATACCGTAAACTGGTCGACCGGACAGTTTAAAATAAGTAACTACGTCGAGACGAATCCCAGGACCTTTCTACTAGAATATATGAAAGGTAAGCCTATCATGGGAGGATTCACGATAAGAAACTCAGAAAGTCTAGATATCCAGATGTTTACCTTGTAAATAAGATAATAAGACGTTCCGGAGATAGAGTATACGTCAAATGGTTAGAGTTTGACTCGACTCCCAGTTCGTGGATCGATGCGAAGGATATAGTGTAGAAGGGGAGGGTGAACAACTCCTTCGATAGGGTTTGTTCCCCTCCAGCTCGCTCTTTTTTAAAGTGTAGAGTTGCTAATAAAAACTAGAAATGTGCAGACGCTCCGTGTCCGTGCTTTCTTTTTATTATTTCAGGTAACTAGAAGCCATAGGAATAAGAACCCAGGAACCGCCAACAAATCCGACTACATATTCAACTTCAGCTTCACCATCATTATCATATAACTATCTTCACGAGCATCAATCACCTAGAGACTCAAATATATATTTTTTTCTTTTTTTCTCAAAATTTTATATCTAGTAAAATATACATTTGAGTGAATGTACAATTATAAAGACGCCCAAGTAAATTAGGCGCCTACTGGAGGGGCTACTCGTAGCTCTTCCACTTCGCGACCCAAGTTACCCACCAACCTAAGTTATCTTGTTTCTTTTAGGGGACATGAGACCCAGTATCACTATTAGATCCTTGACATTTCCAGTAATATTCTATGTTAGTGGGAATATGCATCAAACCATATTAACACTAACTTACGCATGCACTCTGCACGATACTATCGAAGGTTTATACCCTTGACTTAGTCCAAGGTTTTTTTCCCCTGCTCTTACTTCCACTCAGTGGTGTGGTCCTGGTGGCTTTCCCTTAGTCTGCCAGGCCTGCCCTACCTTACTCTATTAGAGTCGTACTTATTTTCTTACTTTCCCGCATTTTAAAGTGCATAGGCCTTGTCCTGACGCACACGTAGTACCCCACCCTAGTTTAGCTTAGTTGCACATATGAAGAGAGCAGTAGTAGAGTCGGCTCTCACATACGGCAGAGCGGGATACGAGGGCCTGCCGTCATCTTTTTTCCTTTTTTTTTTAGACGCATCACATTCGATATGTTTAAACAGTTGGGTTACCTTCTGGAGGACATGAGCGATATTAAGATCTCGAACGGTGGATTGGAATATTACATCACGATAGTTGACAAGGGCTAAAGCGAGCACTGCGATTCAACCATACACTGGCTTGGATGTCATAATCCCAGTATGTGGGAAGTGAGCCAGTCTATCAAGACCTGTTCTACATCCTGTCTCATCTTCAAGCTCAAGGAAGGGGATGAGCCAGAGATTCTCCATAGCCGGAAGGGGGAAGACGCCTTGTGCACGTTGTTGGACCAGCTCGAGTGCGAGGAGTACGATCGAGTCAATTGTCTCTCCGAACTCGAAAATTACCGAACCTACAACTTTCGCCGACTAGAAGTAGATGAAGAGGTTAGTGAAGCGGAGGACGAGCCGAACATTATCGCGCTAGATTATGTGGGAAGAGTCCATCTTCCGAGTAAAACTTTGGTGAGAGGTATAGGCGTCACTTTAACGCTTCCCAGCGAGGGCTGATATATCTAGGTTATGACACGTACGAGTTATTCAAGTGGTGAAGCGTGTGCAGTCTCTACATCATCGCACTAGTCTGAATCCATCTTTTCCGCGAGTTATATCTAGACAATTACGGTGAAGCGTATGTGTTTATCAAAGACTATATATTCTGAGAGAGAAAGAGATTTTTTATATTCATTGTTTGGAAGATATGTAAGTATTGTTAGACGATGACGGTGAAGAATATATGTGTTGACTGAAAACTATATATTCTGAGAGAAAGAGATCTTTTATAATCATTGTACGGAATATATATGTATCGTTATAATCTTAAGAGCATACGCGTTAAAAAGAAGCTATAATATTTATTTAACCTTAGTTCCAAAGTTCATGATTCCAGTAAGAAAGATGAAAGAGAGAGAGAAATGCAGTACTTAGAGCTAGGAATGTATCCTTTTAATACTATGTTCTGAGAGAAAGAAATTTTATAATAATCACTCTATGGGAGAAATGTATGTATTGTTTAATCCTAAGAACTTACGCACTAAAAGAAGCTACACTATTTAACCTTAGTTCCTAAGCTCATGATCCCCGTATTAAATATGAAAGAGAGAGAAAGGCAATACTTGGAAGGAGCTTATTTAATGTGTGTATCCTTTTAAGATCACAGAGGTAGAGAGAGGGGTAACCTTGAAAAACACCCGCGCGCCCACCCACATCCACGCGCGAGCCACTCACCCCTCCCAGATTCGAACCACCCCTCCTCCCCTGAACATGCTGACACCCTCGAGAATCATGATCGATAAAAATTACCCCTCTACTTCCCCGGAGATATCAATGTCCTGAAAACCGCATACATGCTAAAGGGGGTACAAGAAAAAATTAACCCTTTCCCCTCTCACCCCCTGAGATATCTCGGTCCTGTGAGTATCATGTATACTACTAGGTCATATAAAGGTTTTTCTACATTACCCAACCTCTTCAGAATATAAGTGTGAATAATCACGAAATCTGTCTGAGATGCAATTGTGGGAACCATGTGGGTGTCAGAAGTGAGAAACAAGACTTTATACCCGTCATCTATCTCACCTCAACCTGTGAGGTGTGTGGGACCTCATCGACGTCTCTGTAGAACGAAGGAATATGTGGTCAACGCCCGTCGACAGATATAGCAACAATGTGATCGACACACTCGTCGTGGATGTATGCGAAACTTTAACAGAGAATGAGGAAATCGTTGATCTCAAGCAGCCTAAAATGGAAACGTAGATCAGAAACCTGGATCGGATCACTGCTACCTACTTTACACGCCAATCCATAGATTTGAATTTTTACAGTGGCTCTTAACATTTTGGAAGTCACGGAACACAGTCACTTTTTATCATAATAAAAATTTGCAGAGCACTAAAAGCATTAGGATCATAAAAATAATAATAAAAATATCCATGGACTTATCTTTTATAAAAATAGAACTTGTTTTAACGTGATACTTGAGTTTGATGGCTTTTGTATATTTCAGCAATATCAGGTCTAATGGGCATGTCATTTCTTTATTCATACTAAAAAGTCTTTCAAGTTTTTTGGTTTTTATATTGGTTAAAGTTGAGAAACCAAGTTCATATAAATATTATGTTGAAAACCGTAAAATAAAATTCAGTGCCCTTGTGGAGAGAGCTGAGTAGTCAGCTTGAATAAAAATACAAAAATTCCTCAAGGTTATTTTAGAAAATTTCATTTTTAGAGTGTGATTCATTGACAAGGTAGCCAATTGTTGTTCTTTTAACGATAATTCACAATTCGATGAATTAACCGTGCCAAGTGGATTTCGTATCCAGCCATAATTGTCTGTATTTAAGGAAGGAAAGTAGCTTGAAATTTTTTCTTCTAATATTGTTCATTTTTTTGTTCTGACAAATATAATTCACTCAGCATTTTTATTATGAAGCGAAGAAACATTTCTACTGTCTCTTTACTCTCAAATACAATTTTTCCTAAGAGATTCAGATCACTGAATGACTGTAATAGAGAGAGAGAGAGAGAGAGAGAGGCTACACCTTAACCCTCCTGCAAATACAAGACCTCTAAATGATATTCTATTGGTTTGGAAATCAACGCGCGTAGCAGTCTTCAGTTGTTAGAATCATAGTAGCCAAAGTAACAGTCAAACGGTGTCATGTGACATTATTCATCAGCGGAACACTTGTAACCAGTTCACGTAACATCAGTGTTCCGGGGAGCACTGGTGAAGAAACACGTGCTGGATTGGGAAATGATAACTAACTAGCTTACTAACACACATACTGAACGTTATGTAAAAATAATGATAAGTTTTATATGTGACATTCATGTATATCATGTAAAAATAATGATAAGTTTTATATGTGACATTCATGTATATCATGTAAAAATAATGATAAGTTTTATATGTGACATTCATATATATTGTTTTTGTCAATAAATGTTAAAAAGTCTTGTCTTGGTTTGTTGAAGTGTCTAACCATGGGACTGAGAGAGGTCAGGAAACCTTCATCATCTACCCCTGGGACATATAGAGGTCAGGAAACCTTCATCATCTACCCCTGGGAC
>CABFWO010006670.1:0-22463 GCA_902155825.1 Timema genevievae | reverse complement strand
GTCCCCAGCTACACCTCTTCACATTAACAGGAACTCCAGACTTCGTGGACAACCTAGATTGATGGAATGTGTCGAACCTTCCTTTTTTTCTATTTTTTTTCAGGAAGTAGGGTAAATGGGGGGAGTGGGGGGGTCTTTAGCTAATGCCCTCCTCCTCCCTCTTGGTACACATGGGCGATGTTTCAGTACTTAATTCAGTACATGTATATTAGACCCAATAGCACCTCTTTAGGATATGCAAGTCTAAAGATTTATCTTCGCTCTCTCTCTCTTTCTCAGTTAACTGTTGCCAAATCTACTCGGTTTCAGTTAAGGTGGGTTGGAAGGAGACGCGAGAAAATGCGAGTGGTTTTGCAGTTTTTATGGCAAAACTTTTTTGGCTAAAATAAATAAAACATTGCTCCATTAGAAACTTATAGTTTAGTTTTTTTCACGTGGTGATATCAACAGTTGTTGAATATCTGTCATGAACATAGCAACATTAGATGATACACTTTTTAAATGAAGATGAAAAGTTGTCATTAAATTCTAGGACACCCTCGACAGATATTCAAAAACTGTTGATATCACCGTGCGAGAACAATTATATTTTGACCAAAAAAGTGTTGATGTAAAAATTGTAAAAACACCTTTTCTCACCACCTTAAGGTAAACTGATGGAATAAGCACAGTCCAATAATGGAGCCCTCTCGGCCCTTCTAATTAAGACATTAAGACATTAAGACATTAAGGTCAAATAAATACATAAAAAACACGTTTTCTTCAAGATATTCTCCCATGCCAGAACACACAGCCCTTTCTATGAAACTGAAATTCTTTCAAATTCTATTGCTACAGGGATAGCGGTACTCTGTACTGTCACCCCTTCCAAGGGGGGGGGGGAGATAATTCTTATAGGGGGGAAGGGAGGGTCCGTTAGAAATCTTTACTATAACTTTAATTTATCCAATAAAAGTTTGTATACTTTATATGGACTCCTTTAGTGGGCTTCATCAAGTCAGACTCCCCTGATCTACCCCCTTGCACCCTTTCCTTGGCACCCTAAGTACGTGCTTGTTTGTCATATTCTCCTCTTTAACATTACTAAAACTCTACTAAATTAATAATTAGCAGGGGGTGGCACATGAAGGAGGGATCTGGGACGCCGCCCTCCCTGCAAAATAAAGCAAAAGAAGAACCAAAATATATTTACTTTAGTGAACACCAGTAATGAAACTATCGGATGATAAACTGAATTTTGGTTCTTTATATCACTAGAAGAAAAGTTTGAAATTAAAAACAATGAAAGGCCTGTAATTAAATCCTACTTAAGAAACGCCAAGAGTGAACACAGATTAAATGCTTTGTTCATGTCTGTAGAACAGACAATGATTCGCGAGATACCGAAAACCGAAGATATATATATTTTTTCTTTCAAATGATAAACTTGCTGATACACTAGTTTTTAGAGTACATTTTGTGTATCGTGTTCAAGATAGTGTTAAGAGCCTCTGTCTCTCTCTATATATATTTACTGGATTTCATAATGGACAATCTTCGACTACGAACCAAGTGAGTTGATATAATTTTATACATAGCTTTTATTTACTTTTATTAACTTTGTCCTTTTTATACTTTTATAGTGTAGTTTGTCAGATAAATAATGGATGGTATAAGGTTAATATAAGGTAAGATCTTGTCTACCTAATTTAACAATTTTTAAGAGAGCGCCATCCCTTAAGGTTTACTCACGAGCCGACACTGATAATTAGTTTTAGCTTCTGTGAGCTTGACAGACTGATGTACAATAATACCTTATGATTCAGTGAGGAAAGCAACAGGAAACTACCTCACTCCTCATTTCCCCAGTGCAACTTCAGGCCTTACAGCTGACAGTGGAACTGTTGAGGATCCAACCAACCTTAAGATACATACAGTCATGCATATTTGGAAGAATATTAAAATGTTGGGGTATTTTACCATACTAAAGATGGGTTCAATTTGTTGTTGATGATGTAATAGACATGTCAAACAAAATATCATTTGTTGGCGCCACCAAGTCTTAAACATACCTTTTTAAATTAATTTTCAAAAATTTTCACTCTAACCAAAATGATACATTTTTAAAAATTCTAGGATTCGTATTTGGATTTAAGATTCGAAAGACACATTTAAAGATTCTGATTCGAGAAACATAATATTCGACCCATCTCTAATAAAAATTATTTCAGAGTAACTTTTATTATTAATGTAAAAATAAATAAAAATTATTTCCTTCGTATTTAAAACGCAAATAAAATCCCCCACCATGATTTAAAAATAGTACAAATTGTTTCGGATCACCCAAAAAATTAAGGGGGGGGGGTGAGAGTAGAGAATGGCGAAAATGAGATTTAATGTCCTCCCTCCCTTCTGATAGTCGAATATTGACGTGGGAGGGTGAACTAGAGAGTGAAAGTGGGGAGACAGAGAGAGACAGAGAATTGGTCCTGTTCGACCCCCAGAGCTAACTTTATAAGCGGATCTCTTTTTTCCATTCGCTCCACCCTCCTCTTTTCGACAACTGTTTTCCCTGATCGCTAATGAAAAACGAAGAGCAAGGGTTAAAAAACAAGCGAGTCCCGTACATATTAAGGAGGGGGAATAGTGGAACGAGAGAGGGGGAGGGGGGATGAAATATTGAGCACCTGACAAACATGCCCCAGCTGACGGCTTCAGAAACGTTTCGACTAGACGCGCATTTAATTTTTTTTAAATCAAGTTTTTTAACGATTTGCTGGGTCACGCTTACACTTTGCATATAAGCGAACCCGCACTTCTATTGTGCGCTTGCGCGTTGATTGCGGATGATCCCTTACCCCCCACCCCCTCATTCCNTTTTTTTTTTTTTGATGCATGGATCTGCATAACGTTCGCGACAAGTGAAAACACAATTATCGTCCGGGTCGAATCGATGATCGGGAAAACGTCACATGTCGTGTTTCAAACATCGACCTCTTTTTTTTTTTTAGAGGGAGTGACTTGGGAGATTATAAATTAATTTAAATACTAAAAGGGTGACTTAAAAAATAAAATCATGGGTATTATCAAACAATGATTCTAAGGATATGATTTTTTTTTTCGTTGAGTAAAATGTATGCAGATTCTGCAATTGAAGGATTTCACGATTCACGACTTTGTGCAGACAACTTTATTAGGACTATTCTGGTTTGCTATACAGAATAATAGTGATCTTTATTTACCTGACGAAGTTCAGGCGTCAGCCTTAACCAGGGTCTAATACAACATATAATATTAAATTTATTGGAAAACAAACACATTTTAATAGAGGAAAATTCAAATAAGTTGAAAACAATTTGCACGCTCATTCATACACTCATTTAAAGCTCAAGTAATTCCAATTCCCCCGCTAATTAACTTAATAGCCTATAAGTCTAATTACACTATAGTCCGACTAACCGGCCCGGTTCTTGGTGTAAACAAGTGTGTTTTAAAATAAACAAATTTGTACATATCCACTACTATTTAGTAAAAAAGAATCGATCGTAAACGCCTTATGACTGTTACATTGGAGACAGTAAAGCATAACTTCTATGCATGTGGTTGGCGTATAATACAGTACTATTGCAGTCTTGGTGTAGATAGAAGCACTGTTCTGATTTGGCTGGAAACAGAAGCTGTGTCAAGGGAGGTGTAGATAGCAGCACTGTTTAGATATGGCTGGAAACAGAAGCTGTGTCAAGGGAGGTGTAGATAGCAGCACTGTTTTGACTTGGCTGGAAACAGAAGCTGTGTCGAGGGAGGTGTAGCTAGCATTACTGTTCTGATTTGGCTGGAAACAGAAGCTGTGTCAAGGGAGGTGTAGATACCGGCACTGTTCTTACTTGGCTGGAAACGGAAGCTGTGTCAAGGGAGGTGTGCGTGAGATGTAGTAGCTACATGAGGCAAACTCATACTAAAAATTATTTGCACTAGGATACCGTATTATCCGGCTTTTCCGTCATACGGCCCGGAATACCGCCACTTTAGGCCGGATAATCGCGAGTTTAGTGCTTTGACACTATCCCCATAAAATATAGTTAGGTTTATTTCACCACTACCCAGTACCCGTTAAGGCACATCAGGGCATAAGTACGTTAGTGGGTTATAGAAGGAAAAAAGTAAAATTTAGAGGAAATGTACCAGCAGTTGCGTGGAGAAGGAGTTGGAGCAAAAAACACACTCACTATACCCGACAGAGATTTGAACCCCGATATCCCGGTCACCGGAAAACTAAACTAAATTAGCCTTGACGTTTAGTCCGCGAGCCCTACAATGTAGTTAATATAGTATTCAATCTAAAGCACTTATCTTATTATTTACTATTGATGCATGTCTTACCACCCATCCAGACTATCCGTATATTTACACTACGGGAGTAGAGATAAAAATGTTGAATTTAGAGGAAATGTACTCAAATTTGCATGAAGAGAGAGAGCGGGAAAAAAATACAAGGAAAACAGCCTTCAGTACATCCGAACCCCGGTCTCCCCTATAATCGGCATGATTAACACGTTAGACCATTAGAGTTTTTTGCATTTATTAAAACTAATATATTCACTCGATAAAAGGCAAGTTTTTTTCGTTTTAAAACTTCTAGACTAGAATATACAACTTTTGTCACCATTTTACAAGAATTATTTAAAATCTTAACTCTCCTATTTATATATAAAAAAAGTAACGTCATCCCTTTCATGTAAACACATAGATCACAATTATGTTCTTAAATATATGCCTAGAGCAAAGAAAAAAAGTAAAAAANAGGGGGTTGTCGTTGGAACTCTTTAGAAAGAACCTCGTTTGAAAATTCCTTAGACGGTAACTGAGAAACATCTTAATTCAGAAATGTGGAGAAACATTTTGGTTGAATCGCAATGCTCAGCGAAGCAAGACTTTGTACTCAATCATTGCTTCGTGACATTCTTAAAGAAGGACAGGAAAGCGATATAAAAAAAAATATTGCGACCTTCTAAAAAAAAAAGCAGTAATTCACGAGAAGATCTGGCGTTAAAGGTAACAGACGGCAAAGGCAAGTAAATAATAATGTGTAAAAAAGAAGAAGAAGCTTAGGCGATGTGTACAGGAGTTTCGATTTCACCGGCTCTTTGTAAGGAACTTTAAATACATTTTCTCACGCCTAATTTCCTCCGTTTGCTTTTCGGAGGAGGGAGGAGATTATTTTTTTTATCAAGATGTCGGCGACTTTACCTCGTCAGACGGATTAAAAAGGAAGGGATGACAAAAAGTAAAAGGAAAGAAGGGACATAAAATAACGAAAAAATAGCAATCATGTGATCAAGGGAGAGACAATAAAAAAAAAGTTCAAATAAAGAAAAGTGACGAAAAAAAAGTTCTACTTTAGAATGTGTGTGAAGAAATGTCGCGTTACTTTGGGCAGTATTTTCGCTATTTCCACCCCCTCTACCTTCTACAGGCTGTTCTAAACCTGTTCAAAGCTTCGAATTTTCGAATTTGAAAACCGAAGCTAACTAAGATTCAAATTCCGATTCGAAGTTCCTAATATTAATATTTTAAATATACAAAATATTATTCTAAATATCAAAATCCAAATAGACTCTGTATCCGGATTCTATGGAACGTAGTTCCAAATTCAAATCTACATTTTAAACTTTTGAATGATTTAATTTTCTATGAAAACTAAGCCCGATTTGTTATTAAAATCTTATAAACATTTTCATAATTTTTGTTCGAGTAAAGTACTCAACCCGAAGGTTGGTTGGATTCCAATTTGACTGCTATACTATCCAGCTCAAAAACATATTTTACTATTGTTCTTTGAGAGAAATAAACTTACTAGACTGAGGAAACTTTGTTTTTGTTAATTTATTGGAATGTTATCCCTAAATTGCATTTAGATCAACAAAATTGACCATAATTCGAATTTTTTTAAAAAACCTGTCAAGAAATCAATCCTGTATTATTTCACGCATGTAATATGAATAATATTTTTTTTTTTACAAATTACTTTAAATTATGTTTTGACAGCCATTTTAATGTTCTTGGTAAAAGTTCGTAATAACATGTCTCGCGAAATTCTGATGTATCTGCTAATTTGGACTTTACTAAAAAAAAATCCAATCCATCCTAAGTTATAATTAGAATCATTTTCATTATAAAATACTCGATTCAAAATTGATTCTAGTTAATTCTATAAATCATATTAAACAGTTTACCTTAATCATTCTTGCATTGCTTCAAAGGTGGATTTTTAAGTTTCTGTATAAAGCACAAACTTAAGTAGAAATTTTGCCCCTGTAACCCCACCTCCTCCCCTTTCCTCGACACACACTCGTAAGGTTTTAGTTGCACGGATAGTGTGCCTGACTTTGTCTTCTTGATTGCAAGCCTCGTGTTGCATGCAGAGCTGGTGGATCTGGCTGGACAGCGGCCTTAGTTCGACCACAGGACAGAGGGGGGGAAGGGGGCTAGAGCCCTGTAATTTGTCCGGGCCGACACCGCCTGCCCAGGTATTGATCACGCGACAGGGGGGATATGTGGAGGAAGGGGGAGGGGGTGAGTACGATCAGGAGCAAAACCGTCATCGTACTACACTCAATAGTATCATTGCCTCTAGGCAGGTCTTATGGAGAACATTATTATCTTCGCTCTCTCTCGGTTAACTGTTGCCAAATCTCCTCGTTCTCAGTTATGTCAGAAGGCGGTGTTCTAGGGTAGGAAGGAGCTACTGGCAACATTGACTAACCAGCGTTGCCAAACTTGTCTTATATTCTAGGGTGGATTGACCACACGAAAACGAGAGAATTACAACACTGTTTCTCAATAGTAAGCATGCAGTTACCTCAGAGATGATTTCCAGTGTATTGTCCTGGTACAAGTTGTTCTCAGAGATGATAGCTACCTAGATAGAGTCTGTTCACTATAGCTTTTTACCTGGATGACAGTTCAAAAATCAGATGTTTAGGGTTGCCAAAACTTGTAAAAGATCACTGTTTTGTTATAAATGTTAAGTTTTTTAAATTACATTGTATATTTTACATTTAAAATAACGTAAAATTAAGATTTCTCACACTATTTAATTACTTTTAATAATCTCTTTTTGCCTAATCCAAAACAATATTTTAAACATATTTTAAAATAAGTAATCTACGTTTTGTAATGATATTTATAATGTGTAATATAGTGCATACATTAATAAATTTTAATACAGGCATCGAATTTACTCGGAGAAGAGAAAATACTTGTAATTTTTTTATTATATAGTAAATTATTTTATGATTATTTTATAGTATTTCGAAATATTTAACTGAACAAAATATTTGTATCCACTGCGTGGGTGCACCATTGTAAATAACTTGTTTGCGTCATGATCGCTCACATGGTTTAAATTCGTCGGTTGCCATTTTGAAGCTATGTTAGACCTTTTGTGAAAGTGCTGTGAATAGTACTTTTTTTAAAAGTGGGATAGAACAATAAATTAGCTCTGTGTCCGACCTCAAATAAATATATAAATAATATTGGCCTAAATTACTGTGGTTAACTATCACATTCATACCTTACCATACGTTTTCATTACAGTTATCCAAAGTGAAAGATGTCAGCTGTTGGCGTAGGAATACATTAGAAATTATTTCTATTAACTTTTTGAACTCTCATCCAAGTAAACTAAGGTCGTGAATGTACTATAGTTCAGTTGGTAATGCGTCCTCTTTTCTTAAAAAAGAGCCATCCCGGGTTCATTTCTCCTTACGGATAATATTTTTAGCGATGGTCGAATTGTATGCTGTGACTTAAATTAGTTTGTAAGTCGAGTAATTTTTATTTTATCACAGTGTCTTACTACACGTTCGGGCAAGACGCATATGTACTAATTACGATAGTGTGCTAGGAATTAGGAAGGTTGAATTTAGAAGAAATGTAGCCCCACTTGCGTGGAGGAAGAATGGAAAAACCATTTAAGGAAAAAAACCTTCAATACACCCGACCGGAATTGAGCCCGGATCTTCTCATCTTTGGCAGGCTAGTCTATTGCGAGAGTAGAACCTTAAACCATGCAGCCACCGAAGTGGGTCATTATCATATTAAACTCTTTAATTTTCTTATAACATCGATTATGACCGATAAAGTTTATTTTGGTATCACTAAAATATTATTTTTGAAAGTTCTTGATATATTTGGGAGTTTAAAATAATTAAAGATTGTCTAGGCTCATACTCCCTTTTGACCTTCATCTACAACCACGCTTTGTCATACCATATCATTAAGAAAAGAGGGGAAATAAAACTACTGAATTTCTTATCTGTTTTAGGTACATCGTTCACAAATATCTTAATATATTATGTTGGGAGCCAATAATAAAATTTCCGTATTTGTTAGAGGAAGGCTAAATCTAGATAGAGCCTTTTTCGTCAAGGCTGGTCTCATAGCTTCACAAATATGATTAAAAAGTAGTTAAAAATGAGCAAATAATACATTTTCATTTATTTCTTTCCACTAATAAAACTTCGACTAAATAGGGTTGTTAAGGAAAAAGAGCCCTGTTGGAATCTTCCGACTTAATTTTGGCGGGAACCCTATTTTGAAATAACGTGTTGTATAATTAAATATTGCGTCATATAGCTCGATGTCTTCACGGCAATTTCTCGCTAACCGAAGCGACCTCCTTAATGACGTTGTAGTTTTCTTGCACGTTTGAATAAAAATAGCCGTGTGATGGATTGGCATACAATGCGGCCCGATTATTTTGTAGGAATACACAGTTTGGGGTCATGACATTTTGAAAATGGGACAGTATTCGAGATAATCTGCTGCACCAAATTCCCAAAAATTATGGAATTTGTGCATCCAAAATATGCAATGTTAGGCAGCACAAGTGTATGAAAATTGTTTTCTCTCGATAATGCATTTATCATCAATAATTATTATGAAAGTGACCTCAACATGATTATATAAAGTCTTATACTTAAATCATAAATTAAAAATAAAAATAAATAAAGGGCTAATTATTTCAATTATAATAACTTTACCCATTTCGGTGGACGCATGGTCTAACGCACTACTCTCACATTAGACTAGACTGCCGATTATGGAGGGATTGAGGTTCGAATCTCGGTCATGTATACTGAGGTTTTTCCCCTAAGTGGTTTCCCACTCTCCCTCCATCCAAATACGGGCACACTTCATATAAATATAACCTTATCAACCCCTAAAACCATTAGTGTAATTAGTACATAAGCGCATAACACGAGTGGGAAGTAAGCTGCAGTGCTTATATACTCGTATAAACATTATAATCTCTTTTTGTAATAGTAAGTACATCAAAATTATTGTTTTGAATTCCCAAAGATTGTGACAATATTAAATTCTTTGAAATTTGGCCTCCTCATTATTTTCACTTAATACAACTCGTCTAACGGGTAGTAAGACGCGGTTAAAAAAATAATTGTCAGCTCTAACTTTGCACGTGACCATACGCGCTCCCCAGCCTGCATATGTCTGCACGCCAGCTCAGCGCCCGAGGCGGTCTCTGTTGTCAGAAACCTGGAACTAGGACCTCGTGTTAAACTGGATCATTAGGGGGGCGATTGAAGCTTTGTTAGTGAAAAATACACGAGACATTATAATCACGTGAAGCTTTTGTGACCCGGTACAAGCAAGAGAGCCTACCGCAACAACTTTCAGCTTCAACAAGAATAAAGAACGAGCGATATTATTTTTCCCAACAACAAAAAAAACATATTTTAACATAAATAGTGTTTCTTGTATAAAATTGTATTTATTTTAATTGTGTGACCCGGAGCGATGGGTACGTCGGGACAAAGGCATTAGTCTCGTTTTGTCGGATTTGACTGTAATGGGGAAGGTTGGATTGGTGGTAGAATTTTGGGCAGGGTATACCGAGTTTTTTTTTTTTACTTTAANCCCCCCCCCCCTCCAATCCTTGGTCTTCCACTAGCAATTTTTTCCATTCAATATATTCCTAGACGTCTCTCTCTTGAGATAAGACTACTAGAGTGTCGATGATGGGGAGATTGGGGTTAGAATCCCGGTCGGGTGTATTGAGGGGGGTTTGTCTTAAGATATTTGTCCATACATACTCTTCCCACGCAATTGCGGGCACACTTCCCCTAAATTCAACCTTCCTCATCTCCGAACTGGTAGTAAGACGCTAAATATATTTATATGACCTTTTTATAACTAGCTTCATCAAACTCTCATATCTGAATGTGTGGCTGGTATTAAATGTAGAACTTTTTTAGTTCCAAGTCCAAGGGATATATATAAAAAAATTCGAAGTATCTAAAATTCGAATCAACCATTTTAATGAGTATCTAGGCTGCTGGTAAAGAATAAATCAATAACCTCAAAATATGATACATATATTATATTTTTCTATCATATTACATTCGAAATTTTATTGATGCTGCAAAGGTAATTCGTCAATAAGAAACAAGTCATGGCTACCACAAGACATTTCAAACATGAACAGAAAATAATTACCGTCTGCTGTGTATACTGGCATTTGATTGGATAGAGAACCTCTTCTCGGATTCTCATTGGCTGATACGTCTCACGTCCAAGGGTCGTCCATACTTCAAGTCTGTACGTAACGCATACAAAGTTTAAAGTTAAATCAACGTTGTTCCCTATGTATCAATTATAAACGTTATCATTGGAAGTAATGTGTTTCAACTTGTTATGCACTATGTGCTATGCGTCGTACATGAATCAGTCCTAAGACCGAAGGGGAGGACTGTTCCTTGGCGCGATGTTCCTCTGCAGCTTCCGGGAGACAATCTCTTCAATCCACGGTCGGATTCTCAGCTTATTTTTGGCATAGGGAACCTCTTTACGCCCGGTTCCATGAACCCGCCCTCATTTTATATTCCTTGCATACATTTATGAAGAGCTTGGATAAATAAAGTGCAATGTCACGACATCTATAACAGCTACAATTCATATTTTATGCAGCGGAATGTGAGAAAGGGGCATTTTTTTTTTTTTTTGCAGTTTTTGTAACATAATCTTTTTTTTTCAGCAAAACCAATTAAATTTTGCTGCTCAAGTATAAAAATTGAGTCTAATCAAGGCCGCAGTCAGGTTTTTTTGGGGGGTTCAACCCCTCCCCTTATTATGATATTGAATGTTTGATAATATAATTGGTATTTATAGCTCCGTGATCGAGCGCCAATTATTGTGATATGGAATTTATTTGTGTAATGAATTCAACTGTTGATGTTGTACACGCTTTATTTAAATAATTATTTCTTCCTTTACACTTTGTTTGAAATTAAACTATGTTTTGTCTGTTGTGTTACTTCCCTCTTTATCTTTGACACACATTTTCTATATTTACGTCTAGTCTAGCTATTTCACCGGCACTTTCTGTGTATTTGGACCTCTCGTGACAGTGTCAAGACTAACCAATCAGGTACGTCTTTGCGACAGGTGCATTGAAGGCTAGCTTCCTATTGGATATAGGGAGCTGGTTTCTCTTGCTTGTTTGGTAAATACTGCAGAGTTAAATTTCGACAATAATAATTAGTTTTAATGGTGAAATCCTTTTAAACTATTCTCCGAAAACGCGTGATTCTCCATGGATGAAGTATTAAAAGGATAATTTACATACGATACTTTAAAGAAAAATACCTTCATCCATGACTTTTTAAATATATGAGAGCAGTCCAAATCAATTACGTTACACCCTCTTAAATTTTATGAACCAAATAAATATGGCTTTATTTATGTTTCAAACACTATTAAAATTAAGGTAAAAGTACAAATTAAGAGGTTGTGTTACCATAAAAAGCACGTCAGAGAACTGCTAGAGGTGTTAAATATATTTATAATTTTTCCTAGCTTTGGGGGAGTTAGTGGGGTTATGTTACCCATAAACAACACTTCAGATAGCTTCTAGAGGTGTTTATCATTTAAAATCTTTTCTAGCCTCCGGCAATTGGGGTATTTGCCCTTCAAACCCCCCATGAAATTATTGGCTGGCTACAACCTTGAGTTTATTTTTTTCTTCACGTGGTGATATTAACAGTTATTGAATATCTGCAATGAGCATAGCAGTATTAGATCATGCGACCAACGAAATAGGTGCTTTTTTTTATTAAAATAGTTAATTTTACTATTCGTAGAAAAAATTGCAAAAACAAAAAGGGATGCGTTCTTTTATTATTATAAGACTCCCTAACACTATTATTTTCTCATCCCGTTATACTATCCAGTCTATCCGCATTGAATTACGATGGTGGTCCGACATCCTAACTCAGTCGGTAGAGTGTCTATCTACTGAGCTAAGAGTCCCGGGTTCGATTCCCGACATGGCCGAAAAATGTATCATTGGAGAAATGTGGGTTTTCCCTTTCACAGTGATGAATTAATGGCTGGGGGGCTGAGTGTTGTGTCTGTTCTAGATTTAAGTTAGTTAATAAGTCGTGTGATGATATAATCAACTGGTTTAAAAAATAAAACGTAAAATACCTCAATATATATATATTTTTTAAACTCGATGGTGAGGAAGGGATATAGTAGGTATAACTTAGTGGAGGTATATCTGCAGAAATGTGAACTGTTCCTTAAGAAATGGTTACTTTACATTAAATATCTCACACAAATGTGAACTGTCCCCTAAGAAATGGTCACGTTACATTAAATATCTCACACAAATGTGAACTGTCCCCTAAGAAATGGTCACGTTACATTAAATATCTCACACAAATGTGAACTGTCCCCTAAGAAATGGTCACGTTACATTAAATATCTCACACAAATGTGAACTGTCCCCTAAGAAATGGTCACGTTACATTAAATATCTCACACAAATGTAAACTACTCCCTCTGTCTGTTGCAGCAGCTTCGTATGGCCTCCAGTCTCCAGCATCATGTGACGTCACCAGTGACGGGTCGCTGCCACGGGGGACCACAGCGCGTCAGCCTTTCACTGCAAGTAGGCTTCCTCTATTCCACACCCTGTAGATTAGTACAGTGACGACTCGTAAACGATACACATTTACAAAGAAACTTCCAGGTAACGAGAAACGTTTTCAATTTTTTTTATCAACATTAACCGTCAAGGAAACTTGAGGTCTAAGGGACCCTGGTTCTATCCCAGATGATGGCCCCCGAGTATTTCCGGAGTGATGAGTAAGTAGTTGAGAAATATCGATAGTTTGAAATTGCGCACCAAAAGATTTCTTATTTTCCCCCAAATCAACTTCTTGTCAAGTTGTACGGGATGAACTTCATTGAGAGAGTGTGACTGTTATTGGGCCTGTCATAGCATCCTAACAGTCCTGTTACTCCACGTCAACTTCTCGAAATATTAGCACCCTTCGTTTACCATGAAAGCTAACCAGCCTCGTGTTGTAGTGAGTGGTCAGTGCACCTGGCTGGCTACGAGAATAGAGGTCCCACGTTTGATTCCCGGATGATACCTTAGGTATTTTTCTTTCAAATGGCAATCACCCCAACGCTCCCCAGGGTTTGGTAAATTAGGCTTAAGTTAGGTTTAAGTGTTCCCTCTGGTTCCACACCCTCATAATCACTATCACCATAATACTCACTATCACCATCACCTCATCTCATCTGGACATGTAAAGAGCCTCCACGGAAAGGAAGTACGATTAGTACATTCGGGCATCCCCTGGGTAGTGGTACTTATTATTATTATTATTAACATCACCACGTGTTACTACCCGTTTACCTACAGTTTAACGTGGGATCCGAACCACGGTGGAGGCCTGGCATCCCTCACATTCACAAGTTGTGATTAATACACGTCTTGTCAAAGGTGAAGGAAGGGTTTGGGCAGTCAGATAAATCTGTGACGGGTCTGAGGATTGAACCTCGTACCCCCAGCACAGAAGTCCGACGACACCTCACCCCCTAGACCACCAGGTCACCCCATTTGACAAATTGTTAGACCCTGTGAGTGGCGATGATGTGACAAAGGCCGGACAAAATTCAAGTCCAGTCACTGTCATGGCGTCATGTGAAGATGATATAGATCTTTTAATTTTAATTAGTTGTTCTTTAAGTACTGATATTGAAAGAAGAAGAGGACAGACAAAGAAAGTGTTGGGTGCATCTTCTGTGCAAAGAAAGATACATTTTAATGTTTTTAAATAAATCGAGTGAAGATTAAAAGTAGTTCAAAAATCTCACCTGCATAAGTGTGGAAACTTTTGATTTTCTTCGTTTGTTAATTGAAGACAAGATTAGGAAGCTTCACACAAACTATAGACAAATAATCATAGATTGCTCATAAGATTAATGTAAGCAAAAAACAAATAATAGTAATAATTTTACTTAGTAATAATAGGATGACCTGATTCAGGGACGGTTTTATCAGACGAGCAAAACCCATCGGACATATGTTCGATGTCATGTGAATGTCAGATGATGTCATATGACAGAAAGTCAGTTCGGTGTGCGGCAACTGATTTAAACAACGTGTAAAATTCTTCGTTGCGCTGTCATATGACAAAATGTCTTGTCATATAAATGTTTTTGTCAGATTGGTGGACGACTGGCTTAATACCAGACAGATCCATCCAGGAACTTATAAACCAAGGGTTTTTAACTTGCGGCCCAAGATATATATATATTTTTTGCGGCCCACGAAGTTTATTGGATAATTAATCTACTATAATGAAATTGATGTTTTAGCCGAGACAATGAAAGTTTTGACTTGTGCGGGAGTAAATCCATGAACGCTCCAACTGATGTTCATGTTTAATTTCTTCCTTACATCTTCTATGCTATATTGATGTATCAAAGACAGAATATTTTAGTCGGAAAATTCGTTTTTTGCATAAATTGGGAAAAATCAACCGATTATGGTATGGCTCGTCAATATTAATAGGGTACCTTCAAGTTGGAAACCTGTGTTATAGGCTTATACTAGAGCCTCGTTAATTCGAACTAATTGGGGACCGAAGTTCGTTCGGATTAGGGAACATTTGGATTTAGCAGGATAATACAGGGAGACAGTATTTTCACAATTTTTAAATTACAGTTTAGTCAAATTTTCATTTATTAAACTGATGTACAACAGGTAATATGTACTGTAAGTATTTGTAGTTACAGGAAAACACATTGTGTTTGATTACAACATGTAAATATCAAGCATTTATCATCAGATATCACTGTTTTTTTATGATTCTCTTTTAACTTTGAGCTCGTTAGCCAAAAAATTTTTATTTATTATCATATATCAATGTTTCATACAATTTTCTTTTAACTTCGAGCTTATTAACCAATCAAATCTATTTAATTTGACTTTAATAATTTTATCTCATTTTTTGAAAAGTGTGTTCGGATTATCCGTAATTTCAGACTATCGAGGTCCGTTCTAACGGGGTTTTACTGTGTTTTGGTTTGTGGGCGTTTAGGAATTCTCGCTCTCCTATCGTAGAGTCTCCAGACTTTCTAAGCAACTGTACTGTGGCAATCACTGGTAACGCAAGGGTGTGGGCAGCAACTAACTGTTTTATTGCAGCAACACCGAGGAAATACCGTGACTCAGTTGGTTGAGCCCGCGAGAACCGCGTCACGTGACGTAGGCGAGTGACACCCGAGCAAACAGACGGCCCCATCTGACGGGATTACAGCCACACGCACAAACGGACTTGCGAAGGTTCACCAACTAGGGGAGCTCTATTTGGAGTATTCTGCACCGCGTCTTACTACCCGTTCGGGTTGTACGCCTATGTACTTATTACCATAATGTTTTCAAGATTAGGAAGGTTTTAATTTATAAGACGTGCACCCGCATTTGCGTGAAGGGAGAGTGGAAAGCCGTTTAGGATATCCACCCTCAGGGTATTCGACCGGGATAGAACCCCGATCTCCCCGTTTTCGGCAATTTAGACTAACAAGAAAGTAACACGTTAGACCATGCGGTCTCCGAAGCGGATACGAGGAAGGTTGATTTGAAAGCAAGTGCATTCGCATGTGCATAGAGGAAGAGTGTGAAAACATTTTTTTTTCTAAAACATCCTGCGTACACCCGAATGGGATTCGAACCCCGATCTCCCTATCATCGACAGTCCAGTCTATTGCGAGAGTGACGCCTTAAACCATGCGGCCCCCGAAGCGGATATATTTAGAGTATTAATCGTGTGTTCTCTCCAAATAGCCGGATATATACTACCGTCCCTGCCGATTTTCAGTGGCAGTCCCCAAAATAAAACAGATGGCCCGGACAGATTTTGTCCACGATTTGTTACATAAATTAACACAATTTGTAATTAATATTGGTTGAACAAAAATGTGGTAGGCTTAACCAATTAATTTCCTACAAAGTTAAAATGTAAAATCTATCAAAACGGCACATCTTCATAGCCAGCGACGATAATGTTTGATTATGATCTCTTACTTTTGGTTTTTTTTTTAATCATCACGTCTCATCGCCAAATTGGGTTATACACCTACATACTAACTCCGCTAATGTGTTAGAGATTAAGGTTGAATTTAGAGAAAATGTATCCACATTTTCGTGGGTGGGAAGTGGAAAACCGTTGAGATAAAAAAACTACTCTTAGTGCACTCTACTGGGATTCGAAACCCGATATTTCCGTCTGCGGCAGTCTAGTCCATCACGAGACTAGCGCATTAGACCACGCGGGGGTTTGGACGGGTAGTTAAGCCTCGTGAAACGCACATTCCGAGATAATGGTACAATGGTTCTGAAAGGCTGCGTCGAGAGAAATCTGTTCCAAGTGAAACTGCTCCAAAGCTGACGAGTTAGGCACGGGCTGTGTTCGGTCATCCGAGAGACATGTCCCGTAATGTTGGCAGGATTGGCAACACAACGACTGATTGACCGGGTCACGCTGCCTGTTGATCACCTTCACACTTTCTTGCCCCAAATCAACACAACAATCCACTATTGTTTGTCTCGTAACAAAAATAGTTGTAATCGATTTGAAGCCAGAGAGAGAGAGAGAGGCGCCGTAAATTCTCAGCTTGAACGTTTTTACCGGATGTTCGCCCTCCCTTCTTTCCCCTTCCACCTACCATTGGTGTGAAACTTTTTTTTTTATCACCGCGTCTTACTACCCGTTTGGGCTATACGCTTATGTACTAATTACATCAGTGGTTTTAGGGATTAGGAAGGTTATATTTATATCGAGTGTACTCACATTTACGTGGGGATGGAGAGGAAAATCATATTGAAAAAATAACTACCTCATACCCGACCGAGATTCGAACCCCGATCTTCCCGTCATCCGCAATCCAGTCTATTCCGAGTGTGACGCCTTAGACCAGTTAGATCATGAGTAGAACAACAAATGCAGTGGCTATATTTTAGTTTGGGTTGAATGGAGACAGATATTTGTCAAGGAGAGTGGTGGGAAAGAGACGGAGGTAAGGATATAGGAGAGTGATGTGAAAGAGATTGAAGAGTAAGGATACAGGAGAGTGATGTGGAAGAGACGGAGGTAAGGATATAGGAGAGTGGTGAGAACAGTTGAAACCAGGCCCAGGCTCGATCCATGGGAACGGTCACGTGTGGCGGCTAAACCCTTGATCACACAGTGTGAGGGGTTGGAAGGAGGGAGTACTCCACTTGTTTGCAGATCCTACAAGGGGCAGATATATCCGCCAGCCGAGGATTAAGACACTCTGGACAAGACCTTCCCAGCCGAGGATAGAAACCAGGGGGGCAACGTTCGACGTGGGAGAATAATCTCAATTAGGTGGATCTTAACATTTGTGGGTTCGGGGATGTCCTGGTTCGATTCCGGTGTGTGTTTTTAAGGAGTGGATTTCTTTTAGTAGACACACCGAAATATCGCCAGACGTGTTTTCACGAACTTCTTCTTAGCACATTGGTGACCTGGTGGTTTAGGGGTAAGGTGTCAGACTTCTGTGCTGGGGGTGCGGGGTTCAATCCTCGGTTCCGGCACAGATTTATCTGCTTGCCAAACCCTTCCTTCAGTTAACGTTGATCCCATGCCGACTGGAGGTCACAATTGGGTCCCTTCCTTGGGACGACACAATTTCTTAACTAGGTAACGTAACAAAATGACCCCCCCATCGCGCGTCGGCGTAGTTCCACGTAACGCCACAAACTTTAGTTACTGCCGTGTCAAATATCGATTCAACCAGCACAGCAGCTGTTTTAATGAGTGCAGAATTATCGCTCGCTGGTGTTTGTGGGTGTGACCAATCAGGAAAATGCATGAGGACCCGTTTCTAGCTGAGTATCGCGTCAATAAACAAAACGAGAGGAAGATGTATTCACTGACGGAGGATGTTATTTGCATCATTCGCACATGTGCAGGCCACACCTGTTCCTTACAGTCGCTGTTACAGCGTGTATTAATCATTGTGATATTATATTAACATTGCTAGGAGATGCAGGGGGGTAGGGGGGGTTGAGGGGGGGATTGGTCACGACAGGTTTTTTTTTTACGTAATATTAAATTTGTTTCAATACATTACTTAGAATAAAGAAGGATTTTTAAAACAGACTGAGCAATATTAAAGTGAGAGTATAGTGAACTCGAATTAAGGGCTGCGTTTTTGCAAGTTTTTTTATAACAAGACATTTTTTGGCCAAAATAAATAAAATATATCTCCAGTACAAACCTATAGTTTAATTTTCTTCCCAAAGTGATATCAACAGTTGTTGAATATCTGTGAAGGATGTCCTGGAATTTAATGACATCTTTTTTCTTTTCATTTTAAAAGTTTATCTAATGCCGCTATGCACATTACATGTATTCAACAACTGTTGATATCACCGTGTGAAGAGAATTAAACTCTGTGTTTATACTGGAGAATTATTTGATTTATTTTGGCCAAAAAACGTTTTTCTCTAAAAATTGCAAAAACACTTCCCTTTACTCGCGTTCGTTACATTCCCACCTTAATAAATTTAATTTAGAGCACCGACGGGATTGGTGTATTGGTTTATTTTTTTAAATTTTACCACCGCGTCTTACTACCTGTTCGGGTCAGACGCTTATGTACTAATTGCGCTTATTATTCTAGGGATTAGGAAGGTTATATTTATAGGAAATGTAACCGCATTTGTGTAGAAGAAGAGTGGAGAATCATGATGGGAAAACCTCCCTCAGTACACCTGACCGAGATTCGAACCTCTATCTCCCCGTCATTGGCAATCTAATCTATTTTAGGAATGTGGTATTGAGAAAACAGTATCGTTACTTTTTTAATTTCACTTCAGGGCTGCCACGCCCCCGGAAAACCGGGATGATACAGGGAATTTTGCAAAATCTAGTAAAAATACTGGAATATTTGTTAATTTGGGCCATTTAAATGAAATATTAATATAGTAGGTCTTTGGATGGGCGAAAAAGAGAACTGAATAATTAAGCAAGCTGATTCAAACATGCATAATTACCCCTTAAACAAGAGTTGTGAAGCGACAGAAGACGTATTTCCCCAGGATTATCAAATCAACCTGTTTTAAATATAAGTTACATGACTTCCCATTTGGTCAGTTTGAGGGAAAATGTAATTTTATTACTCTTTTCTTCAATCCAAACGGCCTGGAAAAAAATGGAAATTTCTTCTGCATAAACCTGGAAAACACAGGGAATTTGGTAGCAAGAATATGTTGGTAGCCCTGTTCAAGTTTCGGAAGAAAATAATCGATATCGTTCTCGTCTATGTATTTTTTGCTGTGAACATTGATAACATTTTAATATATTATTATTGTTATTTTATATGTTTTGATAATATCTATCAAAGTAACAGCTGCGGATCACATGACTTGACGTATAAATATATTAAAATAATTGTTTTAGTAACTTATAAAACTGTTAAAAATGTTCCTACCTATATAAATCAAGTTTACCAACGCCGAGAATAGAACCAAGGATTCCCAGTAGGGTGAACTTTTATTCACTATGCCTCGGCAGGCCTCAAAACCTCCACTACAAGACAAAAGAAAGGTCTTCCTCAGACTACGGCCCACGGCTTATGAACCCTTTCAGACCGAGCGAGATCACGTGACCTATGTGTACGCAACTTATTAAGGCGTAAGGAGTCAGCAGGGGGGGAGGGGGTGATTTATAAGGTGACAGAGGGAAGGGGGAGGCTATTATCTCAAAAGGTCCCCCCTTCACCCGCCTTGGCCCTGTTTGTGTTCTCGGACGGAAAAGAGACATAATTTCCTGAGCCCGCTAACAGTTCTCTTGTAAAGAGGTGAACAGTGGATTGAATGTTCTTGGCAGCTGGGCAGGTAGACAAAGTTACGTTTGGGGATAGTCAGGTCATGATACAAACTAGAGCATAGGAGGGGTATAGTCACTTCATGATACAAACTAGAACATTGCAGGGTTATAGTCACTTCATGATACAAACTAGAACATTGCAGGGTATAGTCACTTCATATTACAAACTAGAACATTGCAGGGGTATAGTCACTTCATGATACAAACTAGAACATTGGAGGGTATAGTCACTTCATGATACAAACTAAAACATTGCAGGGGTATAGTCACTTCATGATACAAACTAGAACATTGCAGGGGTATAGTCACTTCATGATACAAACTATAACATTGCAGGGGTATAGTCACTTTATGATACAAACTAGAACATTGCAGGGGTATACTCACTTCATGATACAAACTATAACATTGCAGGGGTATAGTCACTTCATGATACAAACTAGAACATTGCAGGGGTATAATCACTTAATGATCAAGCTAGAACATTGAAGGGGTATAGTCACTTCATGATACAAACTATAACATTGAAGGGGTATAGTCACTTCTTGATACAAACTAGAACACTGGAGGTATAATCACGTCCCAATATATTAATAGCATAAGTTTAATAATACCAATAAAATGTATATGGGTACATTCACATCGGTGACCTGGTGGTCTAAGGGTAAGGTGTTGGACCTCTGTATTGAGGGTTCGGGGTTCAATCCTCGGTCCCGACACAGATTTATCTGATTGCCGAACCCTTCCTTCACCTCTGACAAGACGTGTATTAATCACAACTTGTGAATGTGTGGAATGACAGGCCTCCGCCGTGGTTCGGATCCCACGTTAAACTGTAGGTCCTCCATTTTCATCTCACAATCACCCTTCCATTACACATTAGCGTAAGTGCGTATAACCCGAACGGGTAGTAAGACGCGGTGCTAATAATAATAATAATAATAATAATAATAATAAAGGGACGCGTGTTTATTTATTGGTTGTTCAAGCTGCACTTCCTAAAAGCTTACCAACCTAACAGAAATATGTATCATTAAACGCTGATTTCTCCCACCAGGAGTTAGCCAGCCTTAAAGAGAACTTGAGTGACCCTCTAGGAGAGATAAATATTGTGATCGTCAAAAGAATCGAATTCGAGATTTTGATGGATGTCAACGTTTCATGACCCCTTGGAACCGAAAAAGTATTTTTCGTGATGCCGTCTGTCCGTTTGTCTGTCTGTGTTTCGACCTAGAGTGGAAACCATTTTACCGATAAGGCTAAAACTTTGTGTATAGCCTTTTCAGGTTTCCCAGAGGGATTTTTGAAATTATCTATAAACAAATAAAATAAAAGATTCTGAAAATTTAAAAATTACACCTGGACACAAGAATTGAACCCGGGACCTTTGGCTTAGTACGCCAATGCTCTAACCACTGAGCTATCCAAGAAGTGGCTGCAATAAGACAACTACCGAGACGAAGGTGGCTGCGTTATCTGATAACTCGTGTTCTTAATAAAATCACACATTTGGAGCTGACGATTTCCGCACGTCCATCATAGACTCTGCCTTAAAATATGAGTGAAGAATGAACTTGGGCACGGGAAGATTCCTGGATAGTTCAGTGGTTAGAGCATTGGCGTACTAAGCCAAAGGTCACGGGTTCAATTCCCGTGTCCAGGTGTCATTTTTCAATTTTCATAATATATCTAGATGGAGTAATCGTCACTAAAAGCATAAATAATAGCTCTGGCTATTTGATTCTTAAAATAAAGAATAGTTTACTTGAGAACCAAAAGAGAAATAATTTATTTTCTAAAAATCGACTCAAACGAGTTTGGTTAGAATTTGTATCAAAATGGCGCATCTCATTCTTTAATGAAAATTACTTTGAGGGTTATTTACAAATATTGATCATATATTATCTCCAACCCTTTTTGAGATACAAAATAACTTAACCTTGCAAAATTGTAGGACTATTAAAGATATAAAACTTTTATTTTAAATAATATTTTATAAAATTATTGTTTTTCTGGCTAAAGGCAAATATAAATTTTAAAATAGAGCTGTGTAAAATGGGGATTTAAAAATGCACAGAACATACTATATGTTTCTGTAACTTACTTTGACATTATGAACTAGAAAGTTCATTGCCGCACTGACAAAAGTACTCCACTTATACCTATCTTGAGCTAGTTCTATCCATTCCACCTCATTACACCCTATCCCTATCTTGAGCTAGTTCTATCCATTCCACCTCATTACAC
>CABFWO010006669.1:6511-32650 GCA_902155825.1 Timema genevievae | reverse complement strand
GATCTAGTTCTCTAGTCACACTCGAGTATCGGCAACAGTGAGAACTAAGAGCTGTGGTGAGCTCTAGTTCTCTAGTCACACTCGTGTGTCGGTAACAGTGCTAAGAGCTGTGGCGAGCTCTAGTTCTCTAGTCACACTCGTGTATCGGTAACAGTGCTAAGAGCTGTGGCGAGCACGATAGCCAGAGACTGCGAGGTAAACGTATGTTGGTTGAGAATAGTAGGATCTTGTAAATATGCGATGGAAGCCATGTCTTCACTCCATTCCTACAGGAGGGTATTACCATCGCCTTTCCTGGTGGACGTCTGGGTTATTCTCTTATCTTATAACAAAATATGATTATTTTTTATTCGTGGGAGTTGAGGGTTCTTAAGATTTAAGGATCTAGTATGGGATCGATTTAAGAAGACTTGAATCAGATTACTAATAAGTTTTTCTAAAGTGTGTAATACTTTCACTTTTTATTTTATTTTAGAGAGAGAAAGAAAGCTTTTGTATTTGCCTGTGTGCCAGTTTATTAATAATATTATTATTGTTGGAAGTCCAGGACCAGTGGAGCTAAAGTCTCCGTTAAATGATAAAATGTGATATATTTAATATAAACCAAATATACCAAACAAACACCACCGCCAACTGTTGTAATGAACACACCATTACTTCCAAGCAAGGAAAATATACGTACAATGAACATATTTACTATTATTCTCCTTGACGGAGTTCCTGTGCCAAAGTACATAGAAGATGCTCCAAACAGCCTCAGTGTGTTTCGAGACGTCGCATTATGTTACCTATATGCTACATGCCACCATCGGCCTTTGTACAAACAAAACACTTTCGTTGTGTTCATTTTAGGCTTGTTTTGTAAGAAACAGAGAAATTGCTTAGATTAACCCTGAATGTAATCTTTAAAAACTCAAAACACCAAAGGCAGTTAAATATGTGCTTATGCTCCCTTTTCTATATTTGCTAGAAGATTCTAAATATATGTTCAAAAGTAATAAAGATGTTGATGTAATCAAAGTGATATATGTGTGTATGTGTGTGCTTGCATCGTGTGAGCTACCAGCGACGTATACAATGTCATATTCATGGGTAGAAACAAGTTAAAAGCGCATGAAATCAAAGTATCGGTTCTGGTGTCGAAATAAGGCTCATCAGGCTCATAACGGCCCTGAGGTACCAGGTTGGTCACGCCTCCTTTACGGCTTGGCGAGTTGATCAAAGAGCTTCAAAACATGACACGTGGGCGTGACACAGGCGCTGTTGACTTTGTGACGCTCAAAGTGTGTTTGTACCTTTTGTTGTTGTCGAACTTTAAAATAACAACAAAGTATTTATTCCCTACGATTCTGTTCTATTTTCCGTTCAATACCCGCCACTGATAAAACGTTAGAGGGGACCGTGGCCTAGAGGTATGTTTTATTTTGGAGGACATATTATTTTAAATATTTGGAGGAGCACATCCTACCGTCCTGCTACCTTTAACTAATCCAAGGACACATGATCATGAGGGTGAATTGTAGGACATACACCTTCATTGGTCCAAAGAGGGTAGAAGACCATCAATTAAATTAAAAACAACATCGTTATATCCGGTCAATATAGCGCTCTGGAGTCGGAGTCAGGAGCACTAACCACTACACTAAAACTTAGTGGGGGTTAACTAATCTTTTAATTAGTTATGTTTTATTTTTTAAATTTGATGGTGAAGTTTTTACCACACACAGCCTTGTCCTTAATCTAGATAGAACGTAGATATAATCCAATTATCATAAAAGGTTATTTTAGAACATCCATATTAAGTGTTTGTTTTTTCAACACGGATAACAGTTATGCAATGGACATGACCTATCGTACAAGTGAAAGTAAATCTCAGCTCTGTTATACCTGTCATAAGGCCCCTACCACTAAAATTGGGCTGTACCTCAATCGTTTCATCTCTGACCAATCAGATTCTTTGAGAAAGTGAGAAATGAATCCCAGTTTGGACAAATTTGAGCTTGATATTTTATTATGTTCATTTATTAGTTCTCATTCTGGGAACCTACGATCAATATTAACTCAACTCCTTTAATTTTTATTTATTTAGCATCACGTCTTACTACCTGCTTATGTACTAATTACGCTAATGTATTAGGAACTGGTAAGGTTGAATTTAGAGGATGTGAACCCGTATTTGCGTGGAGGGAGAGTGGAAAACCATTTAGGAAATTACACTCCTTTAAAATAAAGTCTGTTATGACTTAATGCGTGGTATTTTTAAAGAGAATTATTTTTTTGGAGTCTAGCTTTAAGCGTGAATTTGTATATTGAACGTGATGACGTTTAAAAACTATGGGAATTGTCATGAATTGAATCAATGTAGAAAAGTGTGCCCACATTTGAATTAGCCCTCTCCCTGCTATCCGTTGCGGGCGTGCTCCGAGCAAATATTCATAGACACTCCTCTCCCCCTGGATCCGAGCGCTTCGATTGAATTATGGAGCGTGCCCTGTGAGCAAATGGACATCTCTGCCGCCTGCGGGCATTTCTAACACGCCCCGCTGATCAATAGAATAATAACATGCATTCGCCTCTGGTCTCGTTTCGTATTGTTGCAATACAATCTGAATATTGTAATATACATGCATCTCTCGTCATAGTTTGAGGGATTCCCACGGGGGGGTGATTTGGGTGGACTGACTACTGGACTACTTGGAGAGGCTAGGGCTCGTATCCCAGCTGGGTGTGTTGAGGGTGCTGTTTCCCACTTTCTCTTCACGCAAACGCGGATGCACCTCCTCTTCACCCCATTAGTGTGATTAAAATGAGTATCATGGACTGGTAGTTAACGCAGGGAAAATATACTTTATTTTGATGTAGATTAATATCGTAACATATTATTAGTAACTATAGTTTTCAATTTATTTAGTAATAATAATATTAATAATAACAGCATGACTGTCTCCAATGAAGGTTTTTGTTAAAGTTCGTACTTTTGGAAGAGCTGAAATATATATTTAGTGTACAGGGATGAAAGATCATTGTTTTGGTAAGTCATCAATATCACCATGGCCGTGACAATAGCTTACAATCGCAATTCTTAGCTTATGAATTCATTAACAGCAAGCGAAGTGTATCTAGCTACTTTCTTAGCTATGGCATGTAAACTGTAGACAAAACTCAACATTATTTAACAGATTATAATTTTGAGTGTGTTTTGTACTTCCTGTCATTTGCTCTCTTAGATAAATTTGTGTGACATTTTAACATAATTCTACTCTTGCTCGTATAAAACACATATATGTTAAGGTTTTTAGTGACTAGCTATCGGATAGTTAAAACTAGTTAAACTCATGGGAAAACATGGAGCACAGGGCACCTTGTTCTGGCCGTAGTCTCGCACAATATCCGTACGCCCAAACCTCCGCGTACTAAAGTATATGGGCTACATGGCACTATTCTTCTGGCCAAACTCGCGGAATATTTCTAGAACTATCAAAACTTTCGTGTGTACAAGAAAACACATACATTTTAGTAAGTGTTTTGTTCAACATAGTATATTAAGGTTACAAAGTAAATTGTGAAAGAAACAAGCATAAATAAAATAATTATCATACTTATAATAAATAATTTGAAATATTAAATTAGCAAAGAATTACCATACATACTTGTTTTGATACAGGAAACTTGCTAAAGCCCTAACATTAGCGAAACAATTCAGTATCGGAAAAATGTTAGCTAGTCCCTCAAAGTTTTGATTCGCTAGAGTTGTTTTTTTGCCTGTATGATGGAAGAGGTGGTGAAGTGGTAAAATATAAGGTACCATGTCCCCTTCCTAACCAAGAGAGAGAGATAATATACAACAGTCAGTTGTCCTCTCTTTCTTCAGGAGGTATTTCTGTATTCCACTTTAGACGATGGTATAAACAGGTTGAAATTTCTTTCTCAGAACAAGATAACTAAAAGTATGTTGGGAAACCTTAACTTATTGAAAGAGGAAATTAATCTTCGCTTTGGATACATAATTTAATTTAATTATAATATAAATAACACTTGGCCATGGGAATCAACCCCGGGATCTAGGGCTTAATGTGCCAACTCTTCGAGAGTTTAAATGATTGTTTATAAATCATAATTTAATTTTATCTTTACTTTTATTTCAACACTTTTCAGACAATTAAATATAATCTTTTCGAATTATGACTTGGTCGAAAGAATGGCTGCCTATATAAACACAGGTATAGTGCGTGCTCTATGCCCAGCAAGACCAACAATGTATATTTTCTAAATGTGCCACCGTTTATTAATTAAATGGTAAATTGACACCAAGGTGTCGGGATATTGTATCTGTACACTGATTTAGGTTGGAAGAACGGTAGAGATAATTCAAACATGTTTATTTGTTGCCAACATTGATAACATTTTACTATATTATTTGTGTTTTTCTCTATATATTGGTAATATCTATCAAATGTGACATCCGTAGATAACATGAATTGATGTATGAATATATTAAAATTGTTTTAGTAACGTTAGTAACTACTGTTCTTCCTACCAAAATCATACTATAACTTATAATGAATTAGGCTAAGTTGTTGGTAGTTCGCAAAATGACAACAAAAGGTACAAAATAAACAGCAGAAGTTTTTCCCTGTTCATTAAAGTGAGCCATCAAAGCACATCTCACCATTAGAAATAATGTCATGGAAAAGCGAGGTGTATTTAAAATATTATAAAAATATGTTCACGTCTGTTATGGGCTCTATGTATACATCGTGTGTGTGTGTTTGTTTACCCGTCCGGCTTATCTACATTTTCAACTTACAACATTAGTGTAGGTATGAGAAAGGTAGAACTAGAAATAATGTATCCACACCTACGCGGAGGAAGGTGGATAAAACCACATCATATGGGTATTAAGGGGTTGAAGCCCTATTGGGATTCATGATCCATCACCTAAATAATACAATCTATTGCAAGAGTGACGTCTTAGACCATTCAACCACCAATAATCATCAGCTATAATAAATGTTTACTTTTAACACTAATGTTATTAATCCAAGGGGTAAGGATGAGTCTATATGAAGTGCACCCGGAATTAAGGCAAGAGGAGTGGGTAAATCACAGTGATAAGTGATAACTTATGGAACCCCCCTTCTAGTGATATTCGTACCTCAACGACGATCCACTTTGTGGTGAGACTGACGCCTGGATCCAATGGTGCTCAACTTGTGGTGTGGTGCCGTTCTTCACAATATTTAGTGCCCGAGCAAACGATTTGAGAACTACAGCTTTATTTTAATTACCATTTTTAATACTGTTGATTTGCAGTCATTTGACAGCTTATTTTGGCATCAACAAGTTTTTACTATAAGTTTATTTTAATAACTGTCGTTGTAATTTTGAAAACAAGTGCAATTGTTGTATTATTATTATTATTATTATTATTATTATTTTACATTTGTTGAAGACGTAATTTTTGACCTGTAAATGTTATTTATTTTTTTACCCCCGCGTTTCCGTTCGGGTTGTACAATGATGTACTAATTACGCTAATGGTTTGAGGGATTAGAAAGGTTATATTTAAAGAAAGTGTACCCGCATTTGCGTGGAGGGAAAATGTAAAACCATTTTGGAAAATTCACCCTCAGTGCACCCGACCGAGATTTGAACCTCGATCTTCCCGTCATAATGCCATCAATGTTTTCGCACCAGTAGTGACTTCGCTTATTAGTATTTAGTTAAATATAATGTATATCCGAATTTTCTTATGAATGGTCATATCTGACAGCTATAAATAATTAATAGATCTACTTTTATATATTCATACGTTCAGTCATGTGACCTGCAGCTGTCATTTATACACACGTATAAAATCAATATCTATGTACAAACACTAATAATATAGTAGAGCAATGCCAATTCTTGCCACAACAAAATGTNTTTTTAAGTTTCTTCCTCTTCAACGAGGCGCTCGTTTACAAAGTGTAGGCTCCTGTCCTAGAGCGTTCAACCAATGATGGGAAGGTGTGTTTGGAGTTCACGGGTTTGAGGAAGTAACTGTCACGGATTTAGTTAATAAATGCTTAAATTACTTGTTTACTAAATAATTATAGTACTTCAAATAAATAAATAAATTATTACATAACAATAGACGTATTAAAATTTTATCTAAATAGTAATAACCTTAATGTAATAAAAATGCATGTAATCTCAGTAATAAGCTATATAAGTTAATTTTAGCAAAACAAATTTAACCAAATAAATATTATTTATTTTTTTCCTATAATATATTGAAAACCATGCGTTTATTCTCTATAGCATAGATTTTAAAAATAATATTAAAGCGACAAAAAAATATTTTATTTTTGGTTGGTATCTCTGGGATTATCTAGGGAAAATTGCGTTATCAAATTAATTTCTAGAAATATGTTTGCTTTAACAGTTGACGAATACATCCCGTGGCATTCAATAATCTGTTAGTTTTAATGAACTTTTTTCATCTCTAAATGCCACTGTTTGTTAGGATTTAGAACAAGAATAATAACTGCTTATGAAAATAGTAATTACATTTTCATTCCTTTCTTTGTCTGATTTAATTTGATCGGGAAGCTCATTCTATTTTGATGTAATTGATTCACAAATTTCACTTCATAGTTTTTTCTTCAAACTCGATTCTATCAGAATTTTTCCAAACAACGATGTTTTTCCATCTCCCATATTAACATCTGTATATAATGAACAATGCTGTTGGTGACTGGCGACTGGCGACTGGCGACAAACCGGACACGAATGTGAACACTCAGCAGCTAATGACTCGCCAGTCATACAAATCGATGTGTTTCATATATTTATTGCAGTGTATTATTTCCAACGTGTCTCAGTCCCCGTTAGGGTTGTGTAGATATGCATTACAAAAACTAAATAGGGATGAGGGAGGTAAGAAATGTTCCCGAATTGGTGTGGAGGCAGAGTGGAAAACAAATTATGAAAAACCACCGTCATTAGTCGAGAGCGCGATTCGAACCCTGGGTTTCATTGTATTAGTCCTAAACTTAAGTTCAAGGCTAGCACATTTTCAACTGTCACTTAGACTACACTAGACAGCCAACTCTAGCATGCAAGAGATACACTAGACAGCCAACTATAGCAGCAAGAGATACACTAGACAGCCAACTCTAGCAGCAAGAGATACACTAGACAGCCGACACCGTCTTTTTTTCACACATTTGTCTACCACATTTAGCCACGTCTTACATCTTCTACCCCCTCTTTTTGATTCACACACACACACACACACTCGACCAAAGTGTTTACACAGCCACTGGACATTTAGACTTGTATACTATGTGTGATCATATTGGTGGGGGACTGCAGCAGTGGCGAGGGTAGGTGACCCTAGCTGGGTGGAAGCTCCATGGCGCGATCAAGTCAATACTAGCACACCCTTCCTTGTTTTCCCCCGTTATTATAATTAAAATACTTATAGCCCAGCTGGATAATAAACACGGCCAGATTAAGGGGGTCATGAGCACGGGCCTCACGCTTGAAGGGGCCCTGTAATACCACGTACATATTTGTACTCCTATTATTTTATTTAAAGGGGATTCAAACACAGATCTTTTCGTCATTAACAGTCCAGTTGATTGCCTGAGTGATGCCTTTGACTATTTGACCACTAAAGTGGGTAAAGAAAATGTAAAAACTACTTAAATCAATGTGACATCCAAACCGATCTGTCAACAAAATATCTATTAGGCCTTCTATTTATTTTATGTTAGTTGATTAATATTGGGTTTATTGTGCAAACGGTTTTAAGTTTGTTTGGCTTTTTACAATTAGAATTATTATTATCATCACCGCGTCTTACTACCCGTTCGGGTTATACGCACTTACGCTAATGTGTAATGGGAGGGTGATTGTGAGATGAAATGGAGGACCTTAATACACATCTTGTCAGAGGTGAAGGAAGGGTTTGGCAATCAGATAAATCTGTGCCGGGACCGAAGATTGAACCCCGGACCCTCATCACAGAAGCTGACACCTTACCCCTAGACCACCAGGTCACCCTTACAATTAAAAGATTTTGAAAAAAAGAATTATTCAGCCCGAAAAATAAGTAAAAAAAAAGTTGGGGGCCCCACTTTTTCCAATTACCCCCAGCCCCAGAATTCGTTGATCCAACCTTGATAATAAGACGCGAGAGAAAGTAGATCTCAATACATAAATTAAAACCCACTTCTATCTGAAGTACCTAGTTTAAATTTGCAACAAAATAGAGGAAGCGCCCCTTTTAACCAGAAAAATCTTAAAATGGAAAATTTCACAATAAATCTCCGGTAAATAAAAGGGGTAAAATAAGAAAATAATCATTTCAGATATGCTAAAAAATTAAAGTTTAGTAGATAGGTAAGGAGACATCTCCAGATAATCAAATTAATATTGTTATTTTTTAGAGTGTTGGAGAAAGGGGAATCAGGAGGTTATAAATATTTTGAAAACTAATAAAAACAGCTAGTTCTCAGCGTGTTTAAAAACTGAAATTCAGCAGGAAGGTAAAAAAAACCACGCCAAATAACTATCAAAGTGTCACCCCCTCCTTTCCGTTTACCTATCCCGTGGGCCTAGAATCTGTGAGGATGTTTTATGGCCGAAGTTAAGGGGAGGTTGATTGTTCTTGTGTGGGTTCGTGATTATGTTATACTTTGTTTTTAAATAGGTTTATTAGTACTACTATGCTATTACAAATGTGATGTTGGTAGTGATATTAGAATAGTAGAACTTGGAGAGTATTCGGAAGCTTGGGACAAAACGAGGTGTTGCTAGGAATACCCAATGGCCTGTCTGACTCCTAGGTGATCCCTACACGGCCCCCGAACCCCGATACCCTGGGCTCAAGCGGTAGCCCTCAAAACAAGTACTGACGAACCGGCGTCCTAGCCCGCGTAGTCTCGAATAGGGCAGAGTGACCCCTAGATGCCAGTGTTGAGTCAGCCATGATGGCTGAATCCCCTACATTTTATCCTGGTGTTGGCCTGGTTTCTCACTAAGGAATGCTGACACTGATTGTTTGGTCAGCTCCTTCCTCTATTCTATTTGTTTATAGAATAATCTAAACAACCCGCAACGCGCGTTTTGTCATTCGCAACTCATAACATACAATATTACAGAAACACGCCTTCTAATTTAGGCCGTGCGGTTAGAAAAGTCATAAAAATTTATATTTTAAAATGGTATTCCATTAATCAAGAGGAGAGGGTTGAGTAGTAGTAGTTTGAAATCTTTTCAAAATGATTAGTAAATCTACTTTTTGACATAGAAGAAAATTCAAATTTGCCAAGTTGTTAAAATAAGCACCCCTCATAAACATAAGAGGTGGAAAGTTTGGAATTTAGAAATAGAGGGCCAGACAAAGGCATATTAAAATAAATGAGATATTGTAGAAAACCTTAATTTTGTATAGGCAGACAAAAATCTAAAAATAAACGAATAAAAAAAACCAAATATTATCTTAAGAAAAGATCCATTAGTGTAACGATTACAAAACTAAAACTCGAATTATAAACTAGCACCTATCTAGGAGCAAATTAAAAATTCTTAGTGACATGTATCGGTGAGCAGTAGGGTGGAATGAAAAAATAAAAGTCTTAATCAAAAGGTCTAATAGCGGTATGAACTTGCCTTTTACTAATGTAATGAACTGACTAAAACATCAAAGCAATCAGATAAGTTTTTGAGGTGCCACAAACAGGTAATTTTTTTTTGCACATCTTTTACATTTTTAAAATTTTTGGTTACAAAATTATTTTTACATAAACATTTAACATTTCAGACAGAAAGTGACAAGTAGTAGCATAGCTGAGGTATAGTGCGACCTTGAACAAGCTGTGACAAGCGCAGCTTATTAGACAGGTAGGGGTAGCTTCAAGCTCCACCCCATTCGGTGGCTTTCTGAGCTTCATGCTGTGATGTGGTACTACAATTCCAATGTGAAACAGTCTCATTTGAGTTGTTTTTCTTTTTGTGTTTTATACGATAGTTTTTTATTATTAATTTTCAACGCGTTTTACTAACAGTTTGGGCTATACGCTGTATAGACAATAGTGTAATAGTGTTATTTTTCTTTTGTGTATATATTGCAACAGTAAAGTAAAAATGGAAATGTAAAAAACAGTACAGACTTGGCCAATGCACTAGTGCTCCATTTTTGGCTATCCAAAAGACCTTAGCAAAATATTATTCCCGTCCTATGAGGAAGAAATGAAGTATTAATATCAGAAATATTGGTAGAAAAAATTCAAAAGTTGTGTTCAAGAGCTTCTATTCCTGTGATATCCCACACTCGTAATTTGCAGATTATTAGAAAGTATCATGATAAATACAAAAATATTTAAGCTCAAAAAATATAAAAGGAATAGGAAGGAGGAGGAATGTTGTGGCTTCAACATATTATCAGATAACAACACCAAGTTTGCAAATGCACCTAAAACTGCCTTCTGTAGCTTCAGTATGTGATGGAACTGGTGTTTCTGATAGAGCTGCTGCAGCAATTGCAAGTGCAGTTCTTCAGGATAGTGGCCTCATTAGTGAAGAGGACAAAAGTAAAGTAATTGTTAGAATGAATATTAGAAGAAAAAGGTCAAAGAATCGAAACAACTGCAAAGAAGGGCATAATGAAAGCACTACAACAACTAACAAAGGACTTTATTTTGACGGAAGATGAGACAAAACTTTAATACAGGAAAAGATAGGGAGCAAATATTGAAGGAAAACTGTTGTAGAAGAACATGTGTCACTTATTGAAGAGCCTGGATCGAAATATATCAGATATGTGGCACCACGTTCTAGCACTGGAAAGGATATTAAGGATAGCATTGTGTTGTTTTATAATGTTAATAACCGACCACTAGACATAACTAATGTAGGATGTGATGTAACTGTGACTAACACTGGAACTAATAATGGTGTCATCTCTTTACTATAAAAAGAAAGAGGAAAGCCGCTACAACGAATGATAGGTCTATTTCATGAAAATGAACTGCCCTTAAGTCACCTCTTTTGTTTTCTGAATGGAAAGACAAAGGAACCAAATAAGTTTGATGGTGAATTAGGCAAGAAACTTGAGAGCTCTCAATAACTTCCAGTAATTGAATTCAAACCAATTGAAAATAGCCTGCCTTTCTTGGAAGTTATGGGTGACTTGAGCACAGACCAACAATATTTATTGGAAATGTGCCATACATTCTCTAGTGGTATGTGCTCTTTTGATCCATCTATCAGGAAACCAGGTAAACTTGCGCATTCAAGGTGGCTGAATATGGTAAATCACCTGTTTCGTTTATATGTGGGGACAGAAAATCCACTAGAAAATCTTTATATGTTGGCAGAGTACGTTATTAAAGTGTAAGCACCTGTTTGGTCCAAAATAAAGCTGAAACCATTATTTATTCATGGCGCAAAGCACTTATGGAGACTTATTAAGTATTCCCGATACCTCCCTGAGCACCTTAGGAATGTAATTGGTCCAGTCATTTAAAGAAACACTTACTTTGCAGCACCTGAAAACCTTCTGCTGTGCTTGATAGCTGACGAACGCAAACATGTGAGAAAGCTAGGTTTACGCTGACAACTTAAAAGTCAGGACGGAACACAAAGAAGGAATAAGAAAATTTGTTATTCCAGCTATAAACTTCAAAGATGAGGACTATATTTATGTGATCACTTGGTATGACATCAAAGTAACAGAGCCACTAATGACCAAGCACATAAGTGAGGAGGAATTAAAACTATTTATAACAAGTACAGCACAAGCTAATGAAGACCTTCCATCAGTAGACTTTCCCCTTTATTCGTGTCATACGCAAGCCGTTGAAAGAATGGTGAAATTAGTTAATTGATTCGTTATTGGCCGTGTGTGGGCCTTCACAAGAGATGGATTTTTGAAAGTGGAAATATAATCGTAGAAATTAATGCCAATATTTGAAACTAAGAAACATTTCAATATAAAAGTAAAGTGACAATGTTAATCTTTAACCAAAAAAGGTTAATGCCATTTTATTATTATGCTGTTGAAGATTTTTAGTATAATATACGGTAGGCCTACTTATTACTTATATATAGTGACATGTTATATTCTGTAGTGAATATATGTTCCTTTTATAGCACATATATACAAAATAAAAATATTTATATCCGATTTGGATAGTATAATTGTATTCATTGAAATTCCATAAAAAATCACAAAAATGTGATATATTAACACATATATTGCACTCGAATTAATATCTTTTTGTAAAACTTTCAAAGGTTTAAATGAAAAATATGCTTTTATATTTGTCAACAATATTATTTAAAGCGTTTGAAATAAAAATTATACTCCAAAAACCTTTTTTGAACATTTGGTGTTTTTACTTAGAAGTTCATTTTTTAAGGACTTTGCGGCACCTCAAAATATTTTCATAGAACTTCAAAATTTTGCAGTATTAAAACTAATCCTAAAAGGCAACTTTTGTGCCCTATTAGAAAACTTGATTTAAAATAAGTGTTTTAACCTCTGTTTTCATTCCACCCTAGTGAGCAGTGATGCTTGTCGCGATACTTGACTGCGGACCGCTTGATGATATATGTAATTAAATATTGTTTATATTAACACATTTTATAACTTTTATTTTCACAAATTAAGATGATATATTCAAGAAATTGCCACAATAGCACCCGCGTTTCTTCATCGTGCTCGTTCTCTTAGAACACCTCGTTAACAAGTCCAGAAAAAATTAATACTCCCCACCAGTTTCCTGGATATAACATCTATTTTGATACCAAGAGCTGCTGAGCTCTCGCGAGCACAAGCAAAACTACTTTTTTTAAAAAATAAATCAAAATAAATACAGTTTGCAAATGAAATATGTTTCTCTCTTTCTCGCACTCACACTGGATTATATTTGAGCAGTGTCCATGGAAAACAACTTCCAGAAAAAATAAAAATATCAATACAACTATGAAAACAGTCGGATGAGAGAAAGAAGCTAAAATAGAAAAATAAATATAAATAAATGGTACGGAACTCCGCACGGACTTTCTCACTCAATTGTCTAAAAATGGAGATATTTACTCAAAGCTCGTAATTTATGTGAAACGAAATAATATACACAAGCAAACCCGAGCGAAAATTGCGTCATACTAACGTTAAACATTTTTTGACAGCCGGATTTTTAAAGAATTAAGGTCCTCACTAGTATATTAGAAAAAAAAATCAATATTGGGTCCACAAGGGTCATTACTTCGTATTAAAATTATGACTTCCGGTTAAATTTTTCGACATTTTATTAAGGGATGCACAACTTATGGCTATTGCATTTTTATTAAATTCCTCATTTATAAATTTAGACCAATAAAAAAGGTAAATAATGACTACTGAGTCTATAATGATAGAGATAGATCATTGCTGTACAAACATCTCTCCTAAGTGGTTAAATAAAAAAGAAAAAACTTTTTGAGAGACTTACTTATCTACTTACTCTATGGAATTTGAGATTTATTGCGTTAAAACTTAAGTAGTATCTCTGTACAACTAAAGCTCACAAAATTGTATTAATATATTTGCAATAACTAAGAAACTATTGGTTTCATAAAGATATATTATAGATACAGTTTTTTATTTTTAATAGTACTACAATAATTTTGCAATGATAAGTTATTTAGTATCTCAAATAGTTGCGGAGATAAGGAAATTTCCGGTTCTGTAAGGTACCCTAAAAGTCATTTTCTTAGGAAAATGAAGATAGCCATTTTGTTTATAATATTAATCAACGCTTAGAAATGAAATTTAATCAAAATCGTTAGAGCCAATTTTGAGAAAATCAACGTTTTCTCATAATGACCTTCAGTAAACTACGCTTAATTTTAGGGTTAGATATCTAATTCCAAAAATCCCTCGGGGCAACCCTATGAAACCCTAGACACCAAGTTTTAGCCCAATCGGTAAAATAGTTTAGGCTCTAGTTGGAGGTATAGACAGACACACACACAGACAGAAATTCAAAAACAACTTTTTTGGATTCAAGGGGTCATGTGACATAAAAATTCATCAAAATATCGATTTCGATTTTTTTGACGATCACAATACTTTCTCTACATGTAAGAGAGCGAGAAAGTAAAATATCTATCTAAACTAAGGAAGAGTCCCCAAGACGTATAAAAGGGAAATATTAACAAGAAGAGTAGAAGAGTAAAAGAAACCAATTGGTAGAAAGTACGTCCCACCCACACTTAGCCTGATTGCTTCCCAAGCAGACTCTAGCTTCTCCCTCTCTTCCAAGCCATCAATCCATCCAGTGTGTTAGATGTCAGGACTTGCTTGGGACCCATTTTAATTAACCAACCAGGCCTTGGTTAGATGGTGCCATCAAAGAAATGTTTGATCCTCTCGTGGTTAGGCGCTTTGGCGTCACAACAAACTACAGACCGTGGGATGTGCATCGACCCAACAGCCTAAATGAATACTCTCCCCGACCACTCAGGCATTAACTAGCGACAATCTCTCAATTAGCGCACTAATACTCAACTACACGTGGGTTTGTTTTATAACCGCTTTTTACTGATCGCATTTGTATGAAAGTGGAGTGGAAAACCAGCCTAAGTAGACCCAATCGGGATTTGAGCCCCAAACTCCCCGCCAGTCTAACAAAGAAAGTAACTCCTTAGACCAGGCGTCGGCAAACAGTAGATCTCGAGTTACTGGTGACACACGACGGCATATTCGGTGTTTCACGTGGAAACTTATTTAACGTTTTCCAAAGTAATTCATCATTTAAAAGTGTACATCTCCAGTTTGAAAGTATGGCCTCTTGTTCGGAAATAAAACTATCCAGTTCTGGTTCATCTTGCACTCCCAAGTGAAAATGTTCTTCTGCTCTATCCTACCCATGGGAGTCTTTGTTCTCAGCTGCAGGTGGTTAAAAACAAATACAGAAACAGGCTCAGAGATACACATCTTGATAGCATTCAAATAATTATAGTCAAAAGTTACGCGTCAACTTTTAAAATATTTTTGATCTAAGTGAATGCCACTCTTCTATGTGAGCTACACATAAGATTTTTTTTTAATGTTCTGCTATTATTTTGTTTGAAAAAATTGGTAATCTTTTTATTTTCTAGCATTAAAAAGAGAGTTTTAGTACGAAATATAATAACACATTTACATTATTTCCATCTTAATTACATTCCTAAGACAAAGAGCACCCCACTCCTCCCCCACACACCCGATTAAACGAAGGTGTGATGGCAAGGCCAACGTGCAGGCCCCAATAATGGCAAACACGCGATACAGCCAATTTTTAATCTGGTTAACTGGCTAACTAATTTTACATTTTGAAAGTAGCTCCCCCACACAATGAGTTTGGTTACCCTTGCCTTAGACCAATCCCGTGTATGCGAGAATATGGGCCTGCTCACTACAATATGGCTCTTTGTATTATTTAGCTGTCCATCTGCTGCCAGGTCTATATTGATACCCTCTTGTTTCCTTGTAACCTTACCTTACACGTTTCCACCATGGCTCAGCTTATCAGATAGGGCATTAGTGTAAGTTATCACCTTTCAGGGCAAACCAAGTGTACATGTATTACGACCTCAATGTATGCAAACATTTTAAATATAATTAGTTATTATAAATTAATGGCTGCATCTAATGTAGTTAACTAATAAGACAAAAGGGTTCTTTTTTGTATTAGTAAACAATGATTGCATCTTTAAATTTATAATAAAGCATTGGCCCATCTCTTCCATAGATAACGTTAACGGTAGTAAATAATATACCATTAGAATATATGCCCATGCACAGTTTAGATATATAATTTCAACTGATGAGAAGTTTTATGAATAAAGTGCAGTATATATTAGAATTAAATATGACCATGTTTAATATCGACTATACTAAAGGGTCACCACAAAATTATTCCAAAGAATAGCGGAGTTTGGGTCACATAACGATATCCTAGGTCCACAATAAACGTTAGTGATGTAAAACCTGTCATCATAAGACTATTTCTCCTATCAACGTTTCTCTGATTGGAACATATGATATAACCAATATTGAGGATGATCTGTTTGTTGATACCAACTGTATTCATTTATATTGTGTTATTTAAGAATTCTAGAATTATGTGTAAGGGCCAGTGGCGTGCGTAGGATTTTTTAATATGGGGTTGACGGTAAATACATATGTAAGTAGTATGCTTAGTCTATGCAGTGTATACATCATATAGACCATGTATTTAATTTTGCACATATATTTATTCACAATAAGCTTTCATAGTTATGTTAATACTTTTTCCTAATAAAACTTTTATTCTAGATGACGTGGATGCTTCGCTAAAAAGTCAAGTAAAATATCTATAATAATTAAATAGCTCTAGGAATATTATTTTGACATTTCAACATAATTTTGGGAGGCTGGGGTTGTCAAATATACACACACAAAAACACTCGTTGAGTAGGCCCCTGGGGGAACTTTGACTAAATGGCTCACTAAGTTATCATAGCTATTATCTCAGAATTCTTCCACTCGTATGCACAGGCTACATCAACGCTTTATTGGTTTCTGCCATGCAATCAATAAACCACATCACACAAGACACCCTGTATATCCTCAACCAACAAAAGAATATACATTGATTCCCTTCCCTGACAAGCAGTTTCCACGAACAGTTGATCAAATAAAGAAAAGCAAGAGGGAGATGGAAATAGACAGATGAAACTACCGGGAGGGTAGTACGATAAACAAGGTAAAACGCCGAACTACACCTAAACAAACATCCACATCAGCGTATTCCGCACATGCAAGCAATCAAGATTTGGAACAAATGTTCGGACGTCTTTGGCCCGACCTCCTCTTCCCTCCCGGCCAGTTTAATTGGCAATTTGTCCTGGCAGTGGTATTGTGCAAACCTAGTGATTGAAGACAAAAGACAGAGGGAGACAAAGCGACCGAGAGAGCGAGAGACGGTGTGTTTGTATAGAGCGGGTTGATTGGGAATGCTGCACACGGCAGATCGAACTGGGAGAGGTGTCGGAGGTATTAATCGACCTGTAGGCCCGTCAATAGAAGGGGTTGGAGGCTCCCAGGGTACAAAGGATCGAGAGATGTCACCTTAGGGTTCGTTGTCACAGGAAGGGTTATAGTTTCACTGTCATAATTTAGTGACAGTGTGGTGGATATTAGTGCAGCAAGATATATTATCTAATCAAACAAATAATGGCACATCAATATAGGACAAAATTCCTTCCTGGAACTCAGATTACTTTTCTAGTAGGCCTATTTGAAAATGTAATTATTTTCAATGAATTCAAAAATATAACAGTGAACGCTAATATAAATAGTATTTTATAAAATGTTGTTAAAATGATTACTCATTGTCGATCAAATCAAAACGAAGTTTGAAAAAATATACTAGGCTACAAAATATAGATTATGTTAGTAAAATTGTGGATTATTTAAAAGGTGGGAAAATATATTTATCCTAAGAAAAAATTATATTTACAGATAAGATATTAAACATTAGAGGTATCGCGTTCCTTGTAAATAAGGCATGCGATTGATCAAAAGTGATTCAAACTAGTTAGTGTGTTCCAGAGTGATTCATAAGAGTGTAAGATAGTGATTCACTCTGTATAAGAAACAAAGATAGCGACTCGCACTTGTACAAACGGCAGCATAAAGCCACGCCCCAGTCGCTGGTGGATAGGGTATCAGGGATAGTTCAATGAGTAGCCAATGTTTCCACACATCTATCACAGACTCTGTCCTACGCTATGAGTGAGGAATGACCCTCTCGTTGGCAGTTGGTTAAGACCCAACTTGCCTTTTCTAACCCACAATGGGGTCTCAAGCAACTGTCACTTGGACGAGAGATGAGTGACTTCACCTCCAAAGACCAGGGAGATGTTGTAAGAAATGACCGGGGTTTGACCACTGCTCTTTAGAGTTCCTGAATACTACAATATCAGTGGCAGAGAGATTGTTAAAGGTCCCAGTTTCGGGTCAACCTTCTTGGAACAATTAATCCCTGGCCATGGACAAAGTATTCCTCAATGTTCTTTAAACCCCTCCTTTACCTGATCCCCCTTTGATCAGGACTTGTCTTAATAGCACCCTGCCCTAATATTTGTTTGTACGGGACACGCTTTAACAAACCATTATATAGAATATTCACGGTAGCTTGGGATTTTTCTGACAGTTCACACGACACCAAAAAGTTGTTTTGTATCCATATGTACTGGTGTCACAAATGTCGTCACCTGTCATATTTGGGAGACATATTAATCCAGAGATATTTTAACTAACGTCTCAACTTTTATTAAATACCAACGCTACCGTGATAAAATACTACACACATTTTTTGAGCACGTGTAACGTTTCCCTGGAACGTGGTGAGTCGTCCATTCACAACCCACAGTCTCTATGTACCTAAGTTGGACAGAGATTTCCAAACCAGACCAGCCAACCGAGCGAGACTACGTATTATCCCTGCAGTGTTGGCAGCACTGCGAGAATCCCCCAGTGAAATCCTGTCCCAACCCTTCTCCAACTAATCACGTGGTAGGACGACGACACGTCAAAACATTCAGAGAGGCAACATGGACGGGGAATCCCTCAGGGAGACTGGAAGGAATATGTTGAGTATAGGTGGGATATATGTGTGTGTGTTTGGAGAGTACTGTCCCCATTGTGACGATTTTCACCAAGTTGTGCGGCCGGAAAGGCTTTCACCTGTCAACGCCAGAGTTGAGAAGCCTCTCTACTCCCGTCTACCACCTTTAGGGCTCATCGAAAACACAATTCACAGACACTACCTTGGCCAGACGACGAGAAAATAATAGGCTAGCAGAGTAATTTAAAAGTCCAATTTTTATAGGAAATGCCTTTTTAAATATACAAACTTATTTTTGTGGTCAACATTGATCAAATTTCATAATATTACTAGAGTTATTCTCTATAACAGTGGTATTCAATTTTTTTTCCCTCGCGTACCACCAAAAATATTTTTTCCAACTTTGTACCACCAATGGATTTTACAATATACCCAATAAGTATAGCCTATTAGGGAATTAACTAAATTCATAATACGATGATTTTAAGGATGTTTTGCTGCTTAGATCAATAAATAAATTAAATGGGATTTAATCTCTATTAATAATATTAAAATATAAAAACCGTGCTAATATTTATTTGATGATTACAAATAGCCATTCAGTGACACGCCCAGTCTTGTTTTCTCGAAGCTAGTAGTTCAATTCAGGAACTAGAACTAGTGAGTGTAAGGATGAGTCCTGGTTCAGGATCCAAGATTCCTCTCCTTAGCTTTTATTCATGGCATTGCAGAGAAGACTTTCTCACACAAATAAGTCGATGGAAATAGAAGAGGCTTTCAAATAGCAATGTCCTTGAACTCATGGCGAGCTGCTGTGCAGAAATCGCCAATTGTTGTAGTCTTGAATGTTGCTTTTAGAATGCAATAAGCAAAAATTTAAAATAAATCTTCTTTAAATTTGATGGAAAGTTCAGATAAAGTCATTTTTGTGGTATCAAAAGGATTTGCTATCCAATAGTGTGTTTTATCCTCTTTATCAATATGTGAAAAATATTTCATAAATGCAATAGCGTTTAATAGGATTTGTATACAAACTAAACACATTTTGGCGGACCCCTTGGGGTAGCTTCACGTACCACAGGTTGAATACCACTGCTCTAGACATTGATTATATATATATATATATATATATAAAATCATCAATGTCTAGAGCTGTAGATCATATGACTCGACACAAGAAGATCTCGTAACTTTTCTAGTTGACAGATGGAAATTGAACTGTAGCTAGTACGAAGTGAAGCAGTCTAATGATTTTAAAAACTGTATTCCTAGATCCATATTGTATATAAGTGTAAGAATATTCAAACAGTTATTTCTATACAAACTGGTTCTACCATCACACGACCTAATAACCTAATTAGAGAACATACACAGCACCTAGTCGCCCAGCCGACAATTCATTAAGATACATTTTTGAGCAGACCGGGTATCGAACCTGAAACGTCCAAATGCGGTGCCGATATAATAATGCCATAAAACCACGATTCACAAATAAGTGTATTACTGTATTTAAGAAATAATAATAAACAATGTATGTGTGAAATAGAAATAAATGCCTCCCTGGCAGTGGGATGAGCTTCCATCCCTCCAAGTAGATGGCGTTGCTAATCTCACACAAACGAGTAAGTTCGTGTCATCATGTTGGCAGAACTACTTGGTTGTTTAATCAATTGGGAGGATGTCTGACGCACAGTTTTCAGACAACTTAAAGAGATAAGAACCGCAGTGAACACCGATCTGAAAGATATGTACCACAAATAACGACACTATTCCACTTACACTCACCAATAACATATTTTAGTATTTTCATTTTCATTTGCTACCGTTAATTTTATGATAATGGTCTCATTTTTATTTCTCATCAATATATGCACATATTCTACATCGCCATAAAACATTGTAAAATTGATTCGTCAAGTAATGAGATTTTGATTACGTTGTTAAGATTCCGGTCAAATCAAATTTTAAAAGTCTCAGTGGCGTGCGAAAAAAGGTGGGGGTAGCTTCTGAAGCCCGAAACAAAAATAGTTGTGTATAATATGACTCGTCTTTAGTGTAAAGAGAAACCATCTATTAATATAAATATGTGGGTAGTTCGTTTGGGTTTTAAGACGCAGTGCACAAACCATTATTGTACAGTTATTGGAAGTTTGAGAAGAGCGAGATATTGAGGAACAGTGCCAGTATAGCAGGTCGCATGCTCTAACAAGACGTCATCCTTGCAGGAGGCTAGTCTTTCAATGACGGGGAGGTCGGGGTTCGAATTCCAGAAGGGTTTTCTGACGATAGTTTCTTCTAGGTCAATTCTCCACCAAGTCCACCTCTCTCATCCTTACGCCATATAGTAAGAAGATGTGAATAGACTGGACGAGTATTAAAAGAGAAGCACAAAACAACAAAATAAAGCCCCAAGTTTGTTTTCTTTTCTACACGCGCTGCTTTTACAGCATATACAACTTGGCCCATCTGTTTATATTTTACATCTACAAATGTAGGGTATTTACTATAATCAGCTACTCCGGGAATAATTAAGCACACAAAACCTCTTATTAGTTTTGAAAGCTTAGAAGCAGAACAGAAACAAACGTCTATTGTTACACACAAACCGATGGTTGGCTTAAGGAAGTGTGTATGCCCTGGAACATTGTAAAAATACATGGTGGGGAGTGGGGTGGGGGTGGGAACACCTCCATTATTTTAAAATCTGTACATTTTTCTGTAAGAATTACTACCGCGAGTCAATGTATTATTCTAATTTATTTGTTATTGTTTTATTAGATATTCTAATATTTAATCAAACATACTTTTTAAGTTAGTAAGTTATGTGAAATATTAAAGCTATTATCTAGTTAGGAATGAGAAGGTAGCGTAGAAGAAACATACCCACATTAGTGTGGAATAAGATAGGAAAACCAAAGAGAAATTTCATACACGATAAACCACCTGGCAGAGATTTGAACCTCGACCTCTCCGTCACTTGCAATACAATCTTTTGTGAGACTGACGCCTTAGGACATGTGAACATTCGTGCAAAAAAAGTTCCTGATGGACGTGTTTTACAACAATGTTGCAACCTTGGAAAGCATTTTACAAATTAATATTTTATTTTCAATATTTTTTTGTAAGATATCTTAACTTTTTGTTACTTTTTATATTCTGGTTGCACGATAGTTTATAAGGTAATAAAATAACTTAAGACATATATCCAAATAATGTCTTGCTATTTTTATTATTAAAGACTATTAATTACGTATAATTAGTTGATAAAACTGGATCTCAATGAAACTTCAAGCATTCGTTGCTATCGACAAGATTTAACAAGTCGTCTAAGATGTCAAATGCACACCGTCAATAATTTATGTAACTTTAAATGTTGAATTATTTGGAATGCTCGATGTATATCTCTAACTCCATCTGTGCTAGAAATATCGTAATTTTAAACAAATATCTCGCAATCTGAGAATTGAGCCAACTTTTTGCGAGTTTATGATTTGGCCAAGTTTCAAAATGCATCCATATTACGTCTCGACAGATTCTACCGGTGAATTTAGGACGCTTGAAAAACTGTCCAAACGAGTGCTGGAGAGTCGCCCACCGCTATTTTCTTAGTACAAAGTTGCGTGCGTTTTTCGTTTAGTTTTTTTGTTTGTTTTACAGAAAAAATTCCCATCCATCGAGACACTTTAGAGAGTAGAAATGAGTAATAACATTTCATTTTTCATAAAAGAGAATATGCAAGGCTCTGCCATTAGTGTTTGGACCTTGATGAGGAAATGTACGCAGTTATCACGCAACTCAATGTTTATGTTCATGTGTTCAAACCATACGTGTGTGCCAATGTTTATGTTCATGTGTTCAAACCAACGTGTGTGCCAATGTTTATGTTCATGTGTTCAAACCAACGTGTGTGCTTAGTTCTTCACGTTGTCTTTTTCCCATGCAAAGGCCTAGTATTTCACCAATATTCCAGTTTCTTCACATTTTTTATGAAATTACTTGTGTTTTCACGGTATTTTCCAGACACAAACAATCCTCCATATTTTTCAGGGGCTAACGGAAACCCTGGTGGGTGTACAATACAATTTTCATGAAAGTAACCTTTTTGAAAATAAAAACATTTTATTTGCGGCCAACAGTGATAACATATTATTTTATTAGATTTATTTTATGAGTATTGATAATATTTATCGAAAGTGACAGCTGCAGGTAATATGATTTGACGTATGAATATGTAAAGTAGAGCAAGCTTCCAACTAAGGTTTTAGCCTAAACTTGAGACATAAGAAAATTACAATATTACTTTGCAAGCAGTTTATGTTGCTAAATATGTTAGGTACCTTGAAATTTAGACTAAAAGAATGTTTATATTTTCAAAGATTTAATTCTAGCTCTTCGACTTCTTTGTTAACAGGAACTGCTAACTACTTGTACTATTAATCTAAGGGGGTATGAAGAGGGGGTATTTTAAATAGCAGCAGCATTATCCGAAGAAATATATAATGAAAAATACATTGTAGGGGAAACCCCTCTTAGACCTGCACCTTAAGGACGTAAGTTATGATGTCAAAACTTTCTGGTCTCTTTTCCGTTGAAAGGAAGGTCGGGGTTCGAATTCCGAACGGGTGCACCAAGAGTTTTATTTTAATATTATTCTACACCCCCTGTACGCAGATGATGATGTATTTTTTTCTAAATTTCTAACTTCCTCATCCGTACCACATGTGGATAGCCCGAAAGAATGATAAAACGTGGTGTATAGAAATATTTTAAAAAAACTATTTTTCTCAACGCTGTCAGCCAGTTCTTGTACTGATAGACTTAAGTGTGTTTGAAGGAGGGGAGATAGGGTTAGGAGGGGAACGTTACTGTTAAAATAACTTTGTATCCAGAAAATGTAAGTTCAACATAAGCCAACACATTGCTTACACTTTGGCACTAACCGTGTAACTTGTAGACAGCCGTGTAGTTTTAGATGAAACCTTCCAAACAGTTAGCAATTCGAGTCAAGATTTGACTCCACCTGGGAGTGAGTATTGTCATTAAGGCCGAATAGGAATGGTTATTAAGTGCGCTATTAATCAAAAGTATGGCGAGGAGGAGTCGAAAGGTGGTCTTTTTCATAGCGTGGCAAGGTAGACGAGTAGTAATTAGTGGAATATATGATTGCAAGGTCTAGATCAGGCTGTGACGATACAACGTCTCGATGCAACAACGGAGCATGTGACAAGCTCTTACTAACTTGCTATTCACATTTAACTAACTGACGTTTGGCAGAAACAATATGATGTGAAGAGCTTGTATAAAATCATTTCATTGCTATATAAATATATATTTATTGAAGTTTTTAAAATATGTTAGCAAACCTTGAATGTATTTATTGTTTTTAATTAAAGTGTTTTTATATAAATTAACATTTTAACGAAAGTTTAAGACAATGTATATTTTGTAACAAAAGTTTGTCAAACAAGATAGTACAAATGGTATATAAAAAAAGGTAAAATGTTAAAAATAATTCAAAATTTGCTTCAACATCCTTAAAACATCTCATTGATTGGTAAATGAAGTGGTTAAAAAGTAAGTCAAGTAATTTAACTTGCTAAATAATACAATTTACTTAAAGAATAGATTCATTCAGAGTGCAAACTGTGTTTCGAGGAAAATAATAATTTTTTGTGTATTTACTGAGCATGTTATTGACCTTATTTGTATTTTATCATCATTAATAATTATTATTAACTCAACATCATCGTTCTATAAATATCATTATAATACTATTTTCACCGTAGTTAATTTTATAATAATACAAATTACTATTTATTACACTATTATTATCACTGCCATATTACTTTCAACGAAAGTGATATTATTAGTAGAGCATATTTTATTTATCAAAGTAATTTATATTATGATCACCTTTATGGCTTATTGTTATAGTAGTAATAGAATTATTATTACTATTATTACTATTATTATTATTATTATTATTATTATTATTATTATTATTATTATTATTATTCCAGCCGACTCATTTATTGTTCTTGTAATGTTCACGACACTGAGCACACATAACTACAAAGGTGGCCACGCGGACTAAATGTTAGGCTCATATAGTTTAGTTTGCTGATGACAGAAAATGTGGGGTATTTTTTCCTAAACTATTTCCCATGAACCTTCACCCCAGGGTGGGTACACCCCATTAGCACATGTCTTGGACGAGTCATGAGACGCAGTGGGTTATTTTACAGGCATGTTACCTCACTCGTAACTACACGATTATTAGCCTTATCTCCACTTCCATTAACAATATTGATATTGTATTATGTTTTGGTTCAAACACAAGACGCTCTAAGGTTGTTCTAATCTCTACATCATGGTTTGTAATGTATGTAGCGGTGAGGACGCTGATAAAGGCTTCAGTTTTGTTTGGACTGGTTTGTCGATCAAAGGGTGTGTGTCAGATTTAGAATAACGGCTGGCTGCATTAAGAGAGTTTATCAATTTTTTTTTACCACTGTCCTACTCTAATGCAAGTGCATACACTTATATCTTATTTATCCTTCCTCCCCCCATTTGTGTATATATTGAGATAGCGAGTAAGGCTTGGAAGAGGTACACTAGTTTTTATTGTAGAGTAAATAGTAGAGCTCCGACCAGACTAATTGTCAACAGACCAATCAACACAGCCAATACGTAAACCTCTCTCCTTTATCTAAATCAGACCATTTGGTCGCTATTCCTGTATATTCATGTATAATTTATTATTACAATATATTATATTATTATTATTATTATTATTATTAATGTGTTATTATGGTGTTATACTGTGGTTAAGATTTAAATTAAAGAATTCTAGACTATACGAATCACGTTTATGACTAATCATTAGTATAGTTATCGTACAACCCTAAACTTGGTTGGTCGTCGTACTAACGTAGTAGATACGATCCGGGCCGTGATGGAGATGACATTTTGTAGCTATCATTGATGGAAAGTTAAGATTGTTTTCAATGTGATCATTTCTCACCAATCTCACCAACACTCTTATAACGCAAGACAACAGCTACAAAACCAATACAGGGTTCTTTGAACACGACAAAAGATAATACAAAAGAAGGAAAACAAAGAGCACTTAAGTTGCCCCTCCCCCTTCAAATTTAAAATGTAGATATACGAGTATCACCGTTTCGCAGCCTAGTATTGCGTTTTGTACCCCAACCCCATAGGTCGATTTTGTTTGGGCAGGGGTCCTATTTTGTCAATTGGGGGGTGGGAGGGTCTATGCTTAACTTGGCTCCCCATCTTTAATCGTGTTAAGTATTATTTTTCTTGCAAAACAATTAAGGTGCAGAACGTCATATTTGGGTGCAAAATGGTGCAAAATAGGTGCAAAGTGGTGATTTATCTACATTTTAGATTTGTGTGTGGGACGGAGGGGGGGGGGACGACTAAAGTGATGTGGCAGACAGGTGAGTGATGTGGCAGACAGGTGCGTGATGTGGCAGACAGG
>CABFWO010006668.1:2785-25046 GCA_902155825.1 Timema genevievae | reverse complement strand
TCCTCAGGCTCCTAAAAAAAACCTATTTTTGCTTCCAAAGCTAATCAGGGTATCCGTCTATTTTTCATTGTTAAATGTTGGTTTTACATCCTCTGCCTAAGCTAATTCTGAGATATCTTTAAAGGAGCGCCAGTACACGCCTAGCACTGCTGATATTACCTATATACGACATTGTCCCTATGGCTAGCACTGCTGATATTACCTATATACGACAGTGTCAAGCCCCCATGAGTGAGCACGTTTCTCATCTTGTCAGCTTTTCCATGACGTAGAAGCTGGTGCTCAAGGTTCGGCTAGGTCTACTTAGGTGTTTTCTATCCCTCCACACAGACCGGGTACTCTTCATATACATTTTACTATTCTCACCCTAACCTCAACACGCGGATGGACCGGACAGGTAGTTAACACGTGGAACATGATAGAAAGAAACAATAGGCGAGTGAAATGTTTCAAAGAATAATTTCACCATAATGGTTTTGGAGCGAGAAATAAAAACATTTCAGGGCAATGTCGTCGGGATTAAGCATTTAGCCTCCCAGATCGCTAATTACTCGCCTAAGACTATCCATATGTAACCTTCATTTATCCTTAAGGTCAAAATGCAGAGCCATAGGAACAAACGGCTATCTTCAAGAATTTTTATTATTTTGCAATTTTCTTTCCGGAAACGGTTAGTTAAACAACATAAGCATATTGATTAAGTTATACTTTTTATACACACACCTCTTATTTAATTTTAACAGTGATTAAATATCGATAAAAGTGACAATTTTCAATAGAAAACTGCTGGCTTCATAACAAAAATAAAAAAGAGAACAATTAATAAACATCGATACATTATCTTAGAAGGGGTGTTGAAAATATTAACATAAAAATTTCACTCGTTCTCGAGAAAACTGATATTTCCAAACGTATGATTTTTCCGCAAGACCTGTCCGGTAGCTAGTTCTACGGTTTCCGTGATCCATCTGTTATTGTTGGCGCGAAAGGATACTTTGGTTAGTTGTGAAGCCACACCACGCCTTTCACCCTCCAGCCCACCATCCCACAAAATAGGTTTTAGACTTGCACTCGACAGGGCCAAGGGCCTTAAGGTAGCAACCTTAACTTGCATTGTTCCACGATGACGCAGCTTATAAGATAGGACCATGGTATATTCCGTCAAGTTATGACTGTTGTAACCATTCGAGCAAAACGAAGTGTACCTATTATTTCAACTTGTTTACTATCCACACATGCGTTTCTATGGTTATCAATGGTTCTATTTTATTAGAACAAAGTGTACAAGGGTCGTGTGGTTTCTATAATATGGCTTTGGAGGGGACGACAGGAAGATGTAAAATAGGGGATCAAGCATGACAGCCCAAACACAGGTAGCGCGGAAGTTGTTACAGCGGAATGTTCCCGGGGTGTTGTACCGTACTTGTAAATTGGTAAAAGGGCACACGCACTCGCTCTCACATTCTATTTCCCCTCTCCTCAGTACTCGTTCCGGTCGGAAAAGCGTTTTCCCAGCACCTCCTCTGCTTTGCACTTCGAGACAAGCTTCCTATGCCACGAGAGAGGTTTCTTTGAGTCTTTTTATGAAGTGATTTATTTACTCTGCGTTAGCACCCGTAGTTTATTACAATAGTTGTTTGCAAGAGGATTTTAAATGGTCTCCTGCGTCATGACCCCAAGGGGTGCCTGAAATAATTTTGTATTTGTGTATGTATTCCGTACTACTTCCACACACTGTAGTACATCTCATTCTGGGCACTAGGATTGATTATATGGTGTTGAATGTAAGCATAAAAAAGAGTAAACTAAAATAATCCGGATACAATAAGTATTTTTGGTTCGACATTGTGGAGGTATGACTAGAATAACCTATATATAAATACATCTCGTTTGACATTATGGATGTATGGTACTAGACTACTACTACATTTGGTAGCCTCTTTGTAATTCTCGAATTCGACCTGATTATAATCATTCCCTATAGACTGCAAAGTAGCTGGCTGCTAGGTAACAGCTCTGTATTACGAAAGAAGATATTTGGCAACGTCTCACGATTCAACCCGGCTTGAAACACTGTTTTGTATCAATTGAACCCAGGACCTTTGGCTCAGCATGACAATGATCTACCACTGAACTATTTAGGAAAATTTATTCTAGTTTTTCAATAAGAGGAGGTTGGAGTTAGAATCTCAGCTGGGTGTGCTGAAGATGGTTCTCCCTTCATAATTTACCACTCTAGCTCAATAAAATGGTAGAGTGGGGAACATCTTACACACATTTCTACCTTCATCATATTTACACCATTAGCGTATTTAAATGTGAATAGCCCGGGTAGCCATTAAGACGATGTTCAAAAATAAAATTATCCTCTAATTACCATCTTCATCCACATCTCTTAGTTTAATTCATTTAATAACACCTTTATTTCAAGAAATAAACCAATAAAAGAAACAAAACTCTTCGATACTAAATGTAAAAATATAAATATCTACTCTCATAGTAGACGACAGACTTTGAAATGTTGCTGTCCTAGATTAAACTGGTTTGAAAGCCAATGTGCTGTGTGTCAATGATACTGCGTTTAAAAGTGCTCGTTAAATAACCCGATAAAAAAAGGGTTTCCCAGTAACCTTAACCCTTAAGACTTTACTACACCCCTACCACTCAACAGCATCCTCTATCAAATCGCGATCTGTGTTTTACGTCAGCCAATGAAAGTGAGTGAAATCACCGCTGCTTACCGGACAGCTGAGACGCGTCGCGGACGTCCAAAAGTCCCGCGTTATTTAAGAAGTGATTTGCTTATTTCAAAATGTTGTTCACGCCAAAATGTAGGTGAAAGGTATCTTCATGCTTCTATAACATTAGTGCTAAGGTCGCTTTAATACTAGCTACCACATTGAACGTTAAAACATAGCGAGGGAGGCCACATTTCAAAAACAAATATCTACTGTCAATCTTAAGTAAAAAACATTCCAACCTAGTATCAATAGCCCTGTATGTAAAAAAGGATTAAACCTAAATTTTACTAACTCAAATGTTTGATACCTTTAATTCACAACCACGGTTTTAATGTTGGTCTTTAAATCTTATACTAAAGTTATTTTCATGTATTGTTGACAAATGAGCGTACATAAGCCGAGATATCTAGTGTTTGATTCCTTTACATGTGAAAAAAATCACTGTTAACGTATGTTTTGACAAAAAATTGCATATATTGGGTGTGAAAATTCAACCTTTTTCTGGAATTTATCCATGTCGAAAAGAAAGTACAAATTTGGTAAACCATCTCAAGTGCTAGAACTCTCCAAATTATACTAAACTCTCAAATATCATATTCTAAAATGGATAAGGCCACCATGCGGCCCGTGGGCCTGCCTGCTCTATAAAAACCTTAAACTTTATTTTTATTAGCTTAAAAAAATGCGTGTAAATGTCAAACTAGTTCATTTGCAACGTCGTTTAACGCGAAGTGTCAGATTTCAGAGGTAAATGGTTAGAAACCTAGACCTAGCCTTCCTCATAAATATAAAGTTACTTTATAACAGGATCATAACAGGGTATTCTAAGATAAACAGGATCTTAACAGAGTATTCTAAGATAAACAGGATAATATCAGAGTATTCTAAGATAAACAGGATCATAACAGAGTATTCTAAGATAAACAGGATCATAACAGAGTATTCTAGGATAAACAGGATCATAACAGAGTATTCTAAGATCAATAGGATCATAACAGGGTATTCTAAGATAAACAGGATCTTAACAGAGTATTCTAAGATAAATCAGGATAATATCAGAGTATTCTAAGATAAACAGGATCATAACAGAGTATTCTAAGATCAATAGGATCATAACAGAGTATTCTAAGACAAATAGGGACTGTTTTAGTGGTTTTGAAGCTTCATAACTGCCATTCCCACAGTGTGGGAGTGTCACCCTCAGAAAACGTTCCATCCGGTCCTCTTAGCCAGGGGCTAGTTAGACTTGCTACTAGATAAGGAGGTCCTGGCTAGATCCTAAGGAATGACTATAGTGCAAGTTTTATGTCTTACGGCATACCGTCACCGACAAAATCTATAGTTATGGAAACAGGAATAAGATAGTATATTCTAAGATTCTGTAAATTAATTCACCCGAAGAGAACAAGTTTAAATACTAACGCGGTGCATCTGGTCAAGATAAAATCCCAGCATTTCGGTTCAAAATTATTCTGGTTAATGTGTTTAAACTACTTAATTTATAGGTCAGGGTTGGATAGGGTATTTTATAAAAACTGTTCTCACAGGGGCGTTAAGAAGGGATGGAAAAAACCATATGGATAGTAAATCTCCTTTGAGAAGCTATCCGAATGCACCAGACCTATTTTAGAAATTCAACTTCTCCGTTACCAGCAGTACAGTCTAATGTGAGACTGACGTCTTAGATTGTGTGTCCATTAGGGGTTGGTGGTGTGTCTAGTGATGTATTAAGTGGTACTAACCCAATATTTTCATGTTACTTATTTTTAATTTTTTTATGGTTCAAAATAAATTGAGAGCAAATCGAATTAGGAAGAACCATTTGAAAAATTTGTTCCTGTAAGTTAACTATGTGACAACGCGATCAAAATATTGTAGTGAATATACAAATAACTGCCATATAGGCTATAAATATATTGCTTTATATATTTTTGTATAAATATTATTGTAAAAGTATCAAGGGATTTAAAATTTACTTTATGACAGCGTACATAAAAATATTTAACTAGATATAGTGAAACAAGCAGTGTATACAATATATGTAGGGATTTCTAAGCTTTATGATGATAGCTATAATTGATTACTTACAATAAAAATATATTTAACTATATAATATAAAATATCCGCAAGTTTTATTATTTACTGTCGTGTATTTTGTGTTTCGATGTGAGCTCGCATGACAAATTTATTGCTTTGATTCGCCTTTAGTCCGCTAAAACCACAGTTAACAAGCAACTAATCTACCACCATTAAAGCGTCAACCTTTGTCAGTTTAGAAATTGTTTTCAATGTCTCTCTACCAGATTAGTGACCGATTTAATAGCTCCGAGAACGATCACGTGTATTTTTATGTGTTATTTTAATTTACAAAAGGTTGTTTTACTGTTCATATTAAAACTTCCTTGTGTTACTTAGATTGCCTTTACACTCAATTGCTTGTTAGTGAACTTTATAAATAGTTTACAATCATAATAAAATGATCAGAAGGATTTCTTTGGACCTTTTTGCCGATTGCGTCTTACTACCCGTTAGAGATATTTACTACTTGTATAGGGATAATTAAGGCAACATTTAGAGGGAATATAACGTCATTTGCGTGAAAAAGAGATTACTAAACTGTTGAGGAAAAATACCCCTCAGTACCTCCAACCTCCTCATCACCAAAACTCAGACTAAAAGGAAGTGACGTTGAGTCCGTGGGCTCATCAATGCTTGTTTATTATATATTTAGTTGATAGTTCTTTTAATGTTTTAGTTCAGTGCATATATTTTAACACAAGAGTTGTTTAGTGAATTCATCTATGGAGTAGGTATGATAAAGGTAGTTTGAAAAGTGCACCCACATCAGTGTGTAAAGAGGATGAGAACAACATAGTAATACATCAATGATACAGCCTTACAGTGTACTTGCCGAGATTCAAACCTTGACCTCACCATCATAGCCAATCCAGTAGATTAAGAGAGTAACACATTTTACTGTGTGCCCGCCAATTAATGTAATAATAATAGTAATATTAATAATAGTATATCTAATCGCAAATAATAAGTCAATTAACGTAAGGAAGGTTTATTAAATGTATGAATTAAGGTTGTAGTGAAAAAGTTTTTTTAGTTATTGAGGTTTTTAAAATAAAATAATTTAAAATATCAAGACAAGAGGCATTTAGTAATATATTTTTATAGCATTGTCAATAAAGAACGGTATTAAAAAAAACTAATTCCGTCTTTGGGAAACACAAAGTAGCTCGGCTTTTAATGAAATATTATTTAAAATTTGTTTTGAAATATAATTGATTTCTGTTATAATTCTATTGGTAGCATATTAATGCTAGGTGACAAATATGCACGTTAGCATTCTCTCTCCTCACTCCTTTCCCACGGATGGTTGTCGAGACCGCCACCAGGCGTAGCGGAAATATGAAAACAGTTGCCTGGATTAGGGCGTTACATATTAGGTCCCCTTCAAGCCTCACTCACACCCTTATATTTAGTCCATAACATCCCTGTTTTTCTTTTTAACACTAACCAGTGTACTCCATTTCAAGGAGCTGATATCGGGTGTTGTACGTGTGTAAGTTAGTTAAGCTGCTGCTCTAGTGTTGATATATTATTGTGTGTTTAGAAGGTATCATGAACCTTATAGACACAGTTTCAGGACTAATAGAACCCTTATAGATTAGTAGGTAGACTAAACGTGAAGCTCTCCAAGTCTGGTTTGCTGGTGAAGGTAAGGCTGGGGTTAGAATGCCGGTGGGATGTACTGAAATAGTTTTTATAAATGGTTTTACACTCTCCTTAAATGCAAACGTAGGCACATTTTCACTAAACTCTACCTTATTGGGCCTTAGCACATCTGTTTGATTAAATGCGGCTAGCCAGGACGAGTAGTAAATAAGGGTGCGAAAAATAATGAATTTTAACCATTTAGAAATTAAACAATTTAATGTGATTGGTTACACACCAATTATGATGGGATTGTACTAAAAATAGCCGTTGGCAGAATCCATTAAAATACTCCTGGTCTATCAGCCTATTAATTAAATCCTTTAAACTAATTTAACAATGATTCCTGAATATGGGACCAAACCTGAATTGCTCAAAGAGATAGAATTGGCACTATTTAGTCGGGAGTTCGTAGAATCGATTCAATATCCAGGTGTTTTGTTTTTGTTATCAAATTAGCAAAGTGATCTAAACGTCACGTCATAAACCATGGAGTAACGATTCAATCATTCAAAGTGATCTCAAATATTTAACTAGTTAAACGTAAGCTTTTCGATGATTGGTGGAGAGTGTTTTTACCATCTCGTACAGACGTGAGAGATGTAATTCAATCATGTGTAGATATTGATGATTCTTTTAATTTTTTAGGGGAGAACTAACGAACACTTTCTAGACACACAGATTACACCAGCACACGATTTACCAACTATTCCAGTAGCTATAAACCTTTATTTGTGCACGGTCTACTATTATCTGTTGAAAGTCCTCGTGGCACATTTAACGTGCAAGTTGGCAACACTATACGAGACTCAACTCGGTCATGCGCATGCTCAGATAGACTTCTCTCAGTTCAACAGTAGATGCTTGTTTGTCCTCTATTGGACCACGAAATTGAACTTTAGTGTAAGAAACGACAAGATTATCATTTAATTGCTTACCTCTTTGATTGTAATCCACATTATCTGAAAAGTAAATATATATTAAAACTTTAAAACAATTTTATTTATACGTATTTTTAAATCAACATTGAATGGAACTACTTTTAATTATTTTTATCAACAATAACATAATGTCAAGAATCTCACTGTACACCTAGTGAATTTCACAGCACACCATTTAATAACCACTCAACTAAACTCATACTAGAAAAGACACAGCAACCAACTCCCTTTAGACGTTCTACAATGTCAAATATTAGGTTATTGGCGGTACTAAGCCCGGAACCTTTGGTTCATTTGGCAGAAGCATGATAGATTATGCTAAGGTATCAAGACAACCAAACTATCTGTATATTTGATATAAAATAAAAGTTGATTACTTTCTACAGTGATTCCCAGAGTTCTACCCAACCAATTTCCAATTTTAAATAGAAGCTAATATTCATAAGATGTGTAAAAAAACTCATTAATTATTCAAAGGGGAAGAGAAAATTTCCAAAAATGACAACTTATTTTGGCAGAAATTTATCGAGCTCTGCCAAATAATTTTAATTTATTTAAAATAAAAATCATTTACTAAGTTGATATCAAAATTAGCCAATTTTCTCTAGTGAAGCTGCAATATATATAGGGTTTATGCGAGTCGGGGAATACATGGACACCATAACACAGCCTATAGAAAAGTTATTAAGGTGAAATACAATAAGTTTACAGTGCACCGTTCCTTTACCTAAAAATGGAGATATTTACTTAAAGCTCGTAAGATATTTGAAACTAAATAATATATATTGTCGCAGAGACCTAATAGAAAAAAGAGCATCACATTATATCAAAGAGTATACATGAAGTAATAAACACTGTTACAGAAACTTCAGAAAAAAGGAACATCTCTGTTCACCAAAGAGCATATATGACATTCCATTCCCCATTTAAAATAACTCGGTAAAAATATATATATTTGCTTATATCGTGAAAGCAATTGGTTTTAGAAAAATATATTTCAAATAAATGTTTTTAATTTTTAATATTCCTACAACTTTGCAATGATACGCTAGCTTGTATCTCAAAGTATTGCGGGGATATGATCAAAATTTGAGATATCTGCTTTTGTAAAATATTCTCTAAATAATTTTCCCGGAAAAATGAGATGCACCAATTTGTTTGTAATGTTTATCAGTGCCTAGATAAGAATTTTAATGAAATCATCAGAACAGAATTCGAGATAAGGGTGTAAAAATAAAACAGATTAAGTAATCTAACCTTAATTTTAGGGTCAGAGATATAATTCCAAAAATCTCTCTGAGGAACTTGTGAAAATCCTAGATACCAAGTTTTAGTCCGATTAGTAAAATTGTTTCGGTTCTAGGCCGAGATACCTACAGACAGAGAGACAGCATCGCAAAAAAAAAACAACACTTTTTTGGTTTTAGTTGGTCATGGAACGTAAATACGCACACAAATCTCGAATGAATATTATGGCGCACAATACTTCTTCTTTCTCCAAGGGTCGAGGGAAAGTAGAAAGTTTTGATCTGTGGATTTCCTCGAAAGCCACAAAATGTCTGAACTGTCGCTGGGCTTTACTACAAACTTTGGGATTTGACCAAGCAATAGGGTTGACTAGTGGCGAATCGTGATGATGATTTATGGGTAAGCTGAGTCATGAACACTCATAAAGGGGCACACTTAACGATGTCGAAAATGGGATTTTTATAAAGTTAACTAATACAGTACTGGCAGACTACTACTAGTACTAATATTACTACTTCTTTTTTATCATTGTATCAGGAGTACATATTTATATTCACTAAACATGGACCAGCTAAGCACAATGTGTTTGTCAGCTGGTGACTCACCATAAATGTCGCACTTACATATAAATAAAGAAATAATAAATACAATTCATTCCTTGAAGTATATTCTTACAACATAACATAATTCTAATTCTTAATTTATTTCCTTAAATCTATTACATTACGGTTTATTTAATATTCAAAAACCAATCTCAAGTCTATTTCATAGCTTATTTTGTCATATTTAGTCACTTTACTACCGCTACCACTACTACTATTACTACTACTAATTTCTTTTTTTTAAATTATACTTTCTGTGAAACATCTAATTCTGGTCTTGCTATTTTTCCTTTAACATGCACTTTTCGTTCATAGGACAAAACCTCAGTAGAATTATTGAGCAAAAAGTCAACTGAACCAAAAAAGTCATTGTTGATATTTAGAGAGTCTTCCATTTGTCTCTACGTTACATACATTAAATCCTAAAACATTACTCATGGATAATATATCACAAAATTGAATACAACTCAATAAAATTAAGTAAAATCACAAAACTAAACTTATCTACACTGAAATAAACCTTTGAAAAACACTCATAATGCTCAGAATGTAACAATCACGAGTCGGGGATAGCCGGCTTACTGGTCGCCTTCAGTGGCTGAGATGAAGCTTCCAGCAGGATTAATTCTCCAGGTACTCTAGGCAAAAAGGACACTGTCACATTCGCTTCCCTCGCTTGCTAAAATGTCACTACGCATTAAAAATTGACCATTAAAATTTCAATTTTACATCTGTTTTATGAAAAGGGATGTTTTCTCTCCTTTTTCAAAACCTTTTGGGAAAGCTGAGCTTATACTGCCTACCCTGACGCTTCGCTACTGGGGATGCCTCAATAATCTTTCGACATTCAAGATTTCCTTTCCAATGAACACATTTATATAATCATTGGATAGGAAATCTCGAGATAGTTGATAAATTTGTTTACTCAATTCATATGCTAAGATAAACTGTTGGTCTGATTGGGAACTATTCAATCCTATATTATTTATATATAATGTATTTCTAGTTTCATTTTTCTTAATATGGTTTACTGCCAGTACTGGATATCAGTGAGATAAATCTGTACAAAGATACATTTGGTTATCTTTTAAATATATCATATGTACTGTCCTAGTTATTTTACGAGTCGTGTGCTTGAGTAATATATATGATTAGAAAGTATACGTTAAATACCCCAACCAAAATATAAAGGAAATAAATGTTGGTATCCGTTTTGGTGATTGAATGGTCTACCACCTAAGGGATAATCAATAAATCACTTAAAGCTGTTGATAGGGAAGAAGAGGGAGATCTAAAGTCTACAAGGTGCTAATGGAGGGAGGGTGGGTACATCGTAATGTTAGTTAGCACAGATCTTGTACTTGAGTTTTAATGTTGACCAAATATTAGTATTATTATTTTCATTAGCTTCACCGTTTATAAATAAGTGGTACGGTGCACCACACAGACTTTCTCTCGCTTTTATCTTAAAATAGACCTTTACTAAAGACTCGTAAGATTTGTGAAACGAAATAATATGTCTGTACATTGCTGTAGAAACATTACACCAAAGATCATAAATTAAATAATACAACCTGTTACCTACTTACCCTATGGCAATAGGAACTAGGAACACTGTTACAGAAAAATTGAGAAAAGAGAAATATCTTTGTCTAGAAAAGAGCATAATAATAAAATTATTTTCAAAGACCTGAATTAAGAATTAGGATATATATATGCTTATAGCTCAGAAACTATTGATCTTATAAAAATATATTCAGATTAAAAGAGTTTTATCTTTAATGGAACTACAACTTTACAATAAGATATTTTGTATCTCAAATAGTTGGGGAGAAATTATGAAAATTGTAAATCTTCCCTTATGTAATGTTTCCCCAAAGTCATTTTCATGAGAAAATTAGAATTGCCATCTTGTTAAAAATAATAAACAGTGTCTATATATAAAATTTAATCAAAATCATTATAGCGAATTTCGATAAAATCCATTTTCTCTTTTTGCAAAATACCCTTAAATTTAGGTTTATATATCGAATACCGAAACCCCTCGGGGCGCCCTTATGAAAACCCCAGATATCATGTTTTAGCCCAATCTATAAAATAGTTTCCGCTCTAGCCCGAAGTACAGACAGACAGAAGGCAAAGCGAAAACAACTTTTTTGGTTTCAGGGGGGTCATGAAACGTTAACATTTATCAAAATCTTGAGTTATAATTTTTTGACGATCACAATACTTTTTCTCCGAGGAGTCGAGAGAAAGTAAAAAAAATAGGCTACTTATAAAATAACTCCATGGTGTGAGCCCGCAAGCGAGGTATATCAACCGAGAGACCGCCATCGTTATTGATAAAAGTGCCAGCATTTGCGGGTATATGATGTCAAGTGTTTAGCACGAGCCCTCCAGTCATTAATATCAGTTTTATAAGCCAGAGTTGCTACTTCTTTATTCAAGTAACTATATATTTGTCTTCATGAGACTGAGTTTGACTCTGTTCCAGACCCTTTTATTTATGTATACATTTTGGAAGCACCGGGAATTGAACCCAGGACCTCTGTATCTGTAGCCAGGAACTCTTACAATTAGACTACAGCTATGTAAGATGTTTAAAATGCAAGTTTAACACTTACTTTTTGTTTCCTGATAATAATAATGAAATAATTACATTTACACTTGATGTGAAGATCTACGTAGCACAGGGCTAATTATCTACTTGGTGTTACCTAGGGGCGGGTGGGAGGGGAGTGACGGGGTTTGTAGATGATCTCCAAGTCATCATTTCCGCAACAGACTGTGATGTTGGGGCTGAAGAGGTTGAGGTTCTAATTTCGGCCAGATGCATGGGGGAGGTTTGCAAGTGCCATGTAGCGCTGTTTTTTCTCCGTCTCCTCTTCACGCTAGTATGAGTGCATTTTCCCTCAGAGATCTAACTCGTCCAAACACCTTAAATTCAGTCATTAATAACTTTAGTGCCCGCACCCCTGGACTAAATATCAGGATCATTTAGTCTGGTTTGCCGATAACAAGGAATTCAGGGCTCAAATCCTAACCGAGTATACTTAAGGTGGGATGGAAGGGCACACGAGAAAAGGCCAGTGTTTTTGCAGTTTTTATGGCAAAACATTTTTCGACAAAAATAAATAAAATATTGCTTCAGTAGAAACATAGAGTTAATATTCTTCACATGGTGATATCAACAGTTGTTGAATATCTGTCATGAGCATGACAGTATTATCTAACAAACTTTTTAAATGAAGAAAAGTAGGTCATTAAATTCAAGAACACCCTTTACAATAGTCATGAAATTTTAAGGTCTCTATGTGAAGAAATTAAATTCTATGTTTTTACTGGAGCAGTATTTGAATTATTTTGGCCAAAAAAAGTTTTGCTATAAAATTTTCAAAAACACTGGCCCTTTCTCGCGTCCCCTACATCCCACCTTGAGGTGGGTTTTCCCAAATGATATACCTGACTCATATCACTTGAATGGTGGTACATTTCCTATTAATTATACCTTTCTAATTCCTAGCACATTAACGTAATTATTATAGTATACTACTATAAAGGCACATTGCTGATTCAATCACTCACTCACTCAGTGACATTAATGTTCTAGCCTGTAACCGACGAAAAAATTATAAAAAGTTAAAAATTTTAATTTTTAACCCCCGAAAAAAATTCAAAATGGCGGAGCAACTTTAAAGTCGGTGTGGACTTTTCTTTGGAGGTCTCTTGTGGCTAAACGGTAAGACTTATCAAAAAACGGATTGCACCAGCAGCTACGATTTGGCGAGATCCACAAGTTTGGTCCTATTACTTTTTGTCGTATCTCAAGATTCAATGTCATCGAACCTCTTAACAACAAATTTGTTTCACCCGTGATTATTTTTCTCAAACACATCACAACGTCTTACTACCCGTCCGGCCTATCCGCATTTTAATATTACTAATGAGGTGAGAATTAGGAAGATATTTGAGTGGGGAGAGAAAGTGGAAAAACCTCTTTTAAAGATTATTGTCTTAGCCTAACACTTGTTCGATTCTAATTGCTTAAGCAAAACAAGAGGTTTATATAATTATTTTAGCTACTTTTAAATAATTTTTTAATTATTTTAATAAAAATGTATATTTTAAGGAATTCATATTTTGATTCGGAAAAAAAAAACAATTTTTCTATTTCCCTCTAAAGTAACCCCTGTACTTGACGCCCTGTTTCAGACGACAGCGCTTCCTCTGCCTCCAGTGAGCGGCCGTACAACCAAAGTTCCGACCCCGCCGTATCAGTTGGTGTCATCTGTCAACGCGACTTGTCACGGCCGGAATTACGTGAATAGTCATTAATTAGAGGCAGCCCGGCGGCCACGATCGCTCGCTAGGTACGTTTATGTAAACACACGCACACAGTGGAACGTCGGATGCGTGGCTTTCATTACCGAGACATAAAAGTTGTGGACATTTTGTTTTAGGGGGTTGAGGAGTGGATGACATTTATATTGATTTATAAAATATAGTTAATGTAAGCAAATTGTGAAATGGAAATTACGTACATTACCACTGTTTATATATTTTAGTTTGTATTAAAAAGTTTTAAATTTTATTTAAAAATTAAATATACGTAACTTAATCGTTGATTCACTAACACAAATAATTCAATTAATTCAAGTAATACAAAGGTTTTTTACGTGATTTGCATTTTACTAGCCAACTTGCATTAATAGGAAAAGTGAGTGATTGAGAGACAGAGGGAGAGGGAGAAAACATCTAATTACACCCAACTATAATTACTACCACAGCCTGATCATATCTGAAAAACCATAGGAAGTGAAACTGACGCCTTGGTCCGAGTGCCTACCACGTGTATAAAATTTTTTCAAAAAGTACATCGTGGTATGTGGGTAAATTTTTTTCTTCTCTGTGGTTTCAAACACAAGAGTTATTTGATAATCTATTAGATGATCAGGGTAGTTTGAGTAAATGCACCCGCATTGGTGTGGAGAGGAGAGGGGGAAACCACAATGAAAAATCACAAACAGTAAAAGCCCAAACACAGTGCACTCAGCTGAGATTCGTACCTCAACCTCCCCATCACCGACGATTCATCCAACTGTGAAAGTGACTCCTTGGTGCAGGTACAGTCGGTAGATATTCTGTCTACTGAACCAAGGAGTGATCGTTTGGTTCCTTTCGTTGGATGGTTTACTAATGGCCTTAAGTGTGGCAGTTGTATTGTCCTAGAATTCAGTTAGGATGAGTCACTATTAGTTAACAGTGACGGCAGTAGTAGCAGAATGTGTTCAAAACATACGCTCAACAAACAAGTTTATTTTAACTAAAGTATTATGTTAAGAATGAGGGATGGATCCTTCGTATCTTCTAATCACTCGAATTCTTAAGAATATTCGAGAAAAAAATTCGAAAAATTGTTAAACTCCAGATAGGATTTTTTTGTTTCAAAATGTTGAGTCTGATTTATTGAAATAAAAAATAAGCTAGTATGATGTCTACTAATGTTTTATTTAAATATAATTAAAGGTGAACCTAACAAACAGATCCTAGACAGTTAATTTATTATCATTTATCACTTAGACCCTAAATGATATTAAATTACTAAAATAAACTTTATCATTTATAAATTTCTATTTTTCTATTTCAGCTAAGGATTTATACCAATTCATTATTCATACCAATGTGTAAAATTATGACTAAATGTTAAAATACACAGTTCACTTTTGTTAAGCAATGTGGTTGATTCAACCAAAGTGAAACAATGGAATGAAAGGCATATGTTTACAACACATTTCAATGAAACTGACCAAACTAGTTTACTTGTAAATAGCGTCGAAGCATATATGATTCTACTCTAATGAGGTAGGGATGAGGAAGGAAGCATTTTAGAGGTAACCTAAACACATTTGCGTGAAAGGAGCGTGGGAAACCACATAGAAAAAACATTCTCAGTAGACCCAACCGGGATTCGACACTAGAGTGACCATTTGGCCATTGATTTGATTTCTTAGCTAGTTTGCTACTGTAATTAATACAGATACATCGAGGCTATATTTGGCTAGGTAATAAGCTTCAAAAAAAAAACAAGCTTTGTTTGGAAACAATTCATCAATGGAACTGAAATAAAACCTTTCAATGTTCAAGATGCATATTTAGGCGTTCTCAATTTGTATGAATCATCATGAATAAACAACCGCATAGAACAGTAGACACACTGTCTACTTCAATGTTCAATTTGGTTGAACACTTTGATTTAATGGTAATCTACTATGTTCACTTTGCTTTCAATTTGGTTGAATAAACCGCATTTTTCAACCAGATTGAACCGTATAAGTGCAGCTTAAGATTAGGATTAGGATTCAAGATTCAGAATTTTTAAGTAAAATGGAAAAGTGTATTCAGCCCATCTCTAGTTAGGATATTATTTATTTTTATCAAGGAATGTAAAACAAATATGCAACTAAAATATTATTCCATATTGCTTGAAAAATTCACCATATCACGTTAAATGATAGTGTAGCTCCAGTATTTAAATTATGTCGGTCTCTAGCTTTTAGATTACGGTTGTAATGTTTATTTTCCTCAATACTTGTTTCTTAGAGTGGGGTAAATAATCCATCTCTGATTATATCTTATTAATATCTTATTATATCGTAGTGTGTGAGGTGATATCGTGAATTTAATAATTATTAATAAGTGTATAATTCTTGAGTGGACTTTTAGATGATACAGTTTCACATTGTAGGCTGTGAAGCTCTCTGAAATTTAACAGCAATACTTCTTCTAGCTGTTAAATGAGCCATATATTTCTCACAATGTGCGAAATGTAAGAATTGAGCTTAAAACTTAAAAATACTTCCAGCAGTCATAAATAATTTGTTTTGTGGCCGCCAAATTTCAAAAAATAATTGTTCACTCACCAAATTTGATTTTCTGTAAAAACGCAAAATTAGTTTTGAATTCTACAATTATTCATTTGATTTTTAAATAAGCCTAAGTGATTAGCAGAGTAGACGATACATATTTTCTGGTTTTCTATTACAATATGAAACAAACGTTATAATATAAGGCTAATAGAATGTTTTTAATATAGATGAAAAAATTCAACATTTTTCACATACAAATTTTGGTCTGATTATAAACTTAATAAATCATTGACAAAAAGTGACAAAAAATATGATAATATTGTTTGTTTGTTTATTGACGAAATTATATATATTGTTGGCTAGGCTTGTCTATGATTAGGATATGCTTGAGGGTTCAGTCTACCGGAGTGCCGAAACGCATGACAGACGTTCGTTAATGTTTAAATAGGAGTTTGTTATTCCAAAATAAAGCGTATAACCCGAACGGGTAGTAAGACGCGGTGCTAAATATTATTATTATTATTATTATTATTCCAAAATAGAGAACAAAGTATCAACAGTTTCTATCATCAACAACCATACATTTGTACTTGTATAAATGAACTTAAGTTATATGAACATTGCTAATTGTAGCTGTTTCTATACTAAGGTAAAGATTATAGACAAGAGATATGGTCCTTTTTAAACTAATGCTTTCATTTGATATTTGGGTGATGAATATAAAAAAAGTTATCTGGAGTTTGTGTATGTGTATGCATGTGTGCACGCATGTTTGGGGAAGGGAGGGTTTCAAAGCTTAAGGGATGATTTTCTCATCATAAGAAACATCGTGGTTCAAGAGGTATATTTTATTTAAAGTACGTGGTACCCCTAGCCTCGTTCACACAGGGATTGTTTACTAGCAGTTAGTAAAATCAATGCACTAGCGTTGTGTAAACCCTCAACTAGCGGCTAGTAGTACTCGCTGACGAGTATTTTACTCGCTGCTAGTTTAACTAGCCCTTATGAGGGTTACTAGCCAGTAGGTGTTGCTAGCAGTTTTTACTAGCGGACAGTAGAACTAGACATATGTGATCCAGGCTTAGGCGTCAAAACTAGCAGCAACATGTATTATTGTGTCACAAAACCTACCAATGAAGAAAACAGATACTCCTCATTTTTAAAAACAAATAGTACGAAACAATCACACAAACTTTCTCATATTGTGTATTATATCTTCAAAGATAATTTTCAACAAAAGGTTTTGAGTAAACTACCCTTAAGTATATTTTCTTCATAAAATAAACACAAATTCTTGCTAATCACAATAATCACTCCTTATATATAAATTTAAAACCAAATTGTTCAAATATTTTTAACAAAATTAAAATTTTCAAAAATAAATTATTTTTTAAATAGCTTAAAATTATATGTTATTTGTAAAAATAAAAACGTATTCTTATTTATCATGAAAAACTATTTATTGGTTCCCATTTTTAATTCAATCTTGAAGGTCAATTTAAAAAAAAAAATCAAATTTTCTCTAATTTTTTATAACTAAACTACCCTTAAATTAATTTATTTTAAATAAAATGAAGATAAATTTTTATTGAGATATAAAATATGTAAAACTATTAAAGCTATTAAAAAAACACATTTTACAAAAATCAATCAGTTAATCTACACAACTATTTATAGTACAAATAACTTGACAGATACAATTTTTTAACCAAATCGTTAGAGCCTTTATTTTAAATATTCAAATTAAAAAACAGTGGTTAGTAAACTACCCATAGTCGAATTTTCTCTTCAAAAACAAGTATAAAGCTTTATTTGTCATGTTAATGTCAAACACTCCCCAGAGATATATTTTAAGCAAAATCACTATAGCCATTTTCAAAATAATTCGAATTTTCAAAAATCCCTCATTAGTAAACGACCCTTTATCGAATTTTTATCCAACACCAAATAGTATATAAGGCTATTTTTCATGTCAAATACTCCCATGATACCATTTGGAAACAAATAATTAGAGTCATTTGTAAAATATTTCAAGTTAAAAAAAAACAGTCATCAGTAAGCTACCCTTAAAATAATTTTAGCCTAAAAACCAATTATATAATATTAGACTATTTGTCATGTAAAACAAGTTTTATATATATATATATGCACTTTAAACAAAATCACTGAAGCCATTTTCGAAAAATTTAGAATTAAAAAAACTACTTATCAATACACTACCCTTAAATGAAGGATTAGAGTACAAAAAATCAATTTGTGATATAGCCTTATAAAATTTAAATATCAAGTTTGAACAAATACATCGAACCGTTTTGGATCCGTGGCCAGGGACAGACAGACGGACATACATGTGGACATACAGAATTGTAAAATCCACTTTTTTAGTTCGTTTTCACATAAAACATAAAAATTATTTCATAATCTCGTGATCGATTGTTGTCACGATCACAATACTTTATGTTATAAAGTAAAAATAATTAGGATAATCTAAAAAACTTAACTCACGACAGAAGTCCATATTAAAAGTACAATATAATAAAACTCAATGTTCCAAGTTTTGTCACTTTATTTTTTTTACTTTATTATATTAAACAGCAAACTGTATTTTTAAAATTACACTTCACAGCCATTTCTGTGAAAATGTGTTTAAACTATGTTATGAGCTTCATTCAAATGTATTCATGTATAAAACCCTACTAAAAAGAACGTATAAAGTAATAGTAATGTCATATTTTGAGCAAGGAATTCTCTATTTGAGGAAAATATATCAAGTCAATGTTCAGTTTTTTGTTTTTGTTTTTTGTGCCTTGATGTAAAATAAATAGGACGACCCAAACTTTATCATATTGTGTATTATATCTTTAAAGATCATTTTCAAAAATAGTCTTTGAGTAAACTACCCTTAAGTACGTTTTCTTTATAAAACAAACACAAATTCTTGTTAATCTCAATAATCACTCCTTATATATAAGTTTTAAACCAAATTGTTCAAATATTTTTAACAAAATTAAAATTTTCAAAAATAAGAAAAGAATAATATTTTAAATCTCATTCAAAAAAATACTTGCAAAAAGGATTAACGCGTTTTTTTAGTACTATGTAGATTTTGTCATTGCATCCATCTCATTGTTGTAATATAAATATATCGGGCACTATCGTAGGTCCTAGGAGATCCTGGCTTAATGTCAAGTTTACACAGTAATCATTTTGAATTATTTTGTGTGCTAGTGATATTAATATTTGTGACTAGGATTTATTGGTTATTGTAATTGGGCTAGCTTAGGTTGAATTATTACACATGCTATTACATATTTTTGCTTCTTTGAGAGGAAATGTTAAACTAATTCAAAGAAAATTACAAATAGGCTTCCCCAGCATTTCAGTTTATATATTTCTGTACTGGTCCTGTCTTCTAAATGTTTAAAGTAAAACTTAACAGTTTGGTCACTATCACACTTTATTATTTTTTTAATTAAAACTATAAAGTACTGTGGAAATATAAGCGAGGGGAAAGCTTGTCAATTATCTTTTACTCCTGATGAAATAGCTTGTGCCATGTGCCATTTATTTGCCAACTAGCTGCAAGTGCCCGGCGTTGCGAGTCACAATAATATATACTAGTAGCTCCGGTAGTAGAATACCTCATTCTCTCCATGCAAAAAATGCAAAGTACATCATGTTTATTCAGAATTGTCATGTTCATAATATAGCAATATATTACATTCATAAGATTTCTCTTTGGATTTCAGGTTTAAATATTGCCTATATTTTTCCTTGGTGCAGAAGACGAATTAATACTACATTCAATAGTTTACCAAGCAAAGCGAAGCTTTGTTTTAACTTGACCATTTGGCCTTTTGTCTTTCAGTCCGGATCTTCGTTCCACGAAAACTGCCAAATACGGGACAAATTTTAATGAAATTAGGCAGGGACATTCTTTGAATCTAGAACGAACAACGTATGCACCCTTGGTTTACCCTGTAAGGTAGCAAGCTTACCTTGTATTTTTCCACTATGGTGCAGCTTATAAGCTTTGGTCATAGTGTAAACCATCAAGGTAAAACTGTTACTTTTCAGGGTAGATGGAGTGAACATAGTTTTACAGTCTGGTTATCCATTTAAAATGGCAGCCTCTCAATAGGTTTTCATTTAATAGCATATTTCAAGTGATTTGAATTTATAGTACCAAACAGTCAACCGAGTACTTCGATCGTATTTTTTAAAATTCTAACATATATTTTGAGACTGATGTCTTAGCCATGTAAACCACGGCTATTCTCTATGAATATAAGGTACTATTGAGTCTAGTATTAATTGGTTTTCCGTCCAAATTGATCACCAAGGTAAAAATATTAGCTCCAAATCCAAGGAGAAGCCATAAATCCAGAGAGAAACGTTAAGACGTTTTTACCAATAAGAACATGGAGGGAATGAGGTATACTGTTCACAGAACTATTAGTACATTATATTCATAGAAGTTTTAACCACTGTATATGCGGTTTATGACGTAAGGATTGCAATGTATGTCAAAATTAAAAAATCCTTTGGTACTCGATCAATTGCTTACAATCATAAACTTATATCAGTTGAGATGAGCTATTAAACACAAAACCTTTTGAGCAAGTTTCATATCCAAACGGATAGCCAGACTGAAAGAATATTTATTACGGAGGCTACGTATACATTGTTCATCCTTGGTTCAAAGAATAGCCTTGTCAGACTTCGTTAAAATTATACCCCCCATTTGACAGTTAGTTATATCAGAACAAGCAGAGAGACAGATATTTGAGTGACCGCCATCTTTAAATGACTAACCTAATCGAAAAACAATGTACAAACCTTGTTTAGCCAAGGCTCAAAGAATCTTCTAGTCAAATTTCATTGAAATTAGTTCAAGCATTTAACACTTATTGTGGAACAAAGATTCAGACAAACTAATAAATTGCCAAATTGTCAAGTAAAAACCAAACCACACCACACTCGGTCAACTAATATGCATATACTGATAGTGAGCAATGTTATAAACCTTATTAGCATAGCAAACTGGTGTACATGGCATGTAATAACAACTAAAAGTTAAAAAAATACAAAACGGAATTGGGCATTTTTACTTTTTCCTTAGCTCTTTTGTAAAATTTAAGCTTTATAAGTTGATTTGTTTCTAAGTTATCTGAATCGGTAGTTACGCAGTCTAAAGCGATAGGATTGTAATATATTTGAAAGTAAAAGTAAATGCTTGAGGTGCTCATCTGCAAGGACACCAAAGTTTTTATAACAAGCTTCAGATTATATTCCTTGGATTTGGAGCTATTTGGAGCTGTTTAAGATGTCATTCTCTCAAGATGTGTAGAAGCACAAACTAAGGTTAGTCTTGGTACCCGATTTTCCTGTTCCAATTTACGCTTTATATGTTTTTTTAGATAGCTGACTCGGTAGTTGCGATGTTAAACGCATATAGCTCTCAATTGATGAAGCCTACATTTCAATAAAAGAATGCCAAATGTGCACATTCTAAGGTTCGCTAAGCAGAAGTTCAGATTTATATGTTTCTTGGTTTTGAACTGACATCGGCTATCACGTTGTCTAAGGTATTTGGTTTGTAACATATGTAAAGGTACCGTAACAAAACAACTCCAGAGATGAACACGCCCTAAGATTACCCATATCTATATCAAGTTTCAGATTGCTTTTTTTCCTTGGTTTTATAGATACTGGTACTGGAGCTCAAGCAGTCTCCAGTAAAAGGATAACAATATGTAAATTTGAAAAATTACTACCTGTGGGCACTTTATCAACTTTCCTCAGGGGTCTTCCATTAATCACGTAACGATATTTTGATAGGGTAAGGGGGAGTTCTAATTTATTACTATTTAATGTTAAATGGGGGGAGGATGGGCATATCTCAGTGCTACGTAACACAGACATACTTACATTTTAATGTTGAAAACAATAATATTATTGTTCGTGTTTTGAAATCATTTATATTCAAGATTTAAATTAATTCTGAGTGTAATTAGAGCTGAATCCATATTTTAGTGTCACAAAACTTTCCCTATGGAATTCCCATTCACACGTGATGTGAAAAGTTACATAACACAGGTTTAATGTCTACTTAGTGTTACATGGGGGGGGGGGGGGGG